>CM049581.1:27105368-27240368 GCA_027123335.1 Amphiprion clarkii | reverse complement strand
CATTTACATCTGCTAGATCTGTGTGCATGAAAATCCTCAGTGTAAATAGCAGCACTTGAGAAAAAATGTTTAGTTGATGGAAAATCGAAAAAGACTCCATCAGACCAAAGTGTCAGAAATGAAGTCGGAGTTGTCATGGTGCAACAAAAACGCCACATCATGATCTTTGTTGCACGTCACACTCCTCTGAGACGATGGATCATTTTTTATTATTATTTTTTAATCTCAGTAAGTGCTTGATATGTCAATCTAACATTTCACAGATATCAATTTAAATATCCATAAAAAAACAAGTTTAGAGCACATCAGAGAGCAGTAGGCCCCTGATGTGATGAGATGGAATAAACCAATAGCTGGGTATGATTTGCTTGTGCACGCTGGTTCACCTCACACTGCCATGAGCCATTAGAAACGCTGTTAGTCCCACATGTGCTGTGACAACTGAACCCATCTGCTGTGAATGAACAAAAAAAATAGAAATACTGCGAAGTTAAAAAGAGACACAGACGTGGAGAAATACAGTGAGCTAGACCTCCGCAGCCGTGATAACAGGTTGTGTAAGATGGTAACCGGGAGGTGAGAGCTGATGGACACGGTCACCCCAGCGAAAGGTTAAGGGCTAATGTGTTGCTTTTGAAAAAGGATCCCTTAAAAAAATATCCTTGGCTACTAAAATAGGCTTGTAACCTTTCTATCACTCTGGGTCTCCGTTGCTCAACATAAACACACACCCTGGGCGAGGTCACAGTTCAGACAGCTGGATAATAACATTACAACTAATGGACTCTCATCTGTTTATTCATAAAGGGTTTCTCCGCGTTCCTGTGCGTGAACAAGTGCAGTGTGTGTGTGTGTGTGTGTGTGTGTGTGTGTGTGTGTGTGTGTGTGTGTGTGTGTGTGTGTGTGTGTGCGTCGGTGCACACGGAGAGGAGCGGTTTCACATTGTGTCTCAGGGGACGCTGTGGTGAATATACCCAGAGTGCTTTGCTTCACAGGCAGGTCTGTGTGGGAGCGAGCTGGTAGTTTTATTGCATTACGGTGAAGCACAGAGACTCGACTGTAGCTCAGCGTCAGGATGTACACTAATGCACCACCAGATAGGCGTGCGCTTGTGTTCATACCTGCATGTAAAGTGCGTTTGCATGTGTGTTTCTGTCACTTCGCTATTTTGATTTTAGAGCTTAATCCAAAACCTTCTCCATCCGTCTGGAGCTGCTTATAAAGATATGTACGTGACGGTTGTGCGTTGCTCGTACGCTGTGTCTGATCATCAGCAGGCCACAGGTGCTGCGTGACACCTGATGATGACAGCAGAAGGTGCTCGTGGGAAATGCGGTGCCGATAGAGAAGCTTGGATAAACTGCTCCTGACAGCTGGATAATCATCTCTGCTGAAGAGGCTTTCCCTTGATGACCTCACCAGACCTCTGCGGTTGAGCTGCTTTCCGGAAAGTTGGAAATTCTGCCTCCGTCTCCTTGGGAAAATGCACTCAAACGGTCCTTCAGTGGCTCTTTATCGGGTCAGAATTTCAAATGGAAACTCAAGATTTGTGAAAGCATGCTGAGATATGATTATCTGATACTATGTCAACAGAACTGCGCCACATGTTTATCACACTTGAGATTTTTCGACTTGCCAAATCCTACATTTTGCAACACTTATTTAGAGCATAAAGCATTAGCATGCATGGAATTACCACAGAATTAGCATTCTTACTGAAATGTCAGTTGCTGTATGCACAAAGTAACCAGGTAAACAAATGTGCTGCAGCTGCCTTTTTTCCTTCCCTCATTATTCCGACCCAAAGCACTGAAGCACACAGAGGTTGTGAGTCCGACATACCAACTGGGAATTTCCCACTTTTAACTTGTTGACATCATTGCGCCCAAGGAAACAATGTTGCCTGGCAACAGAAAGAGTGGGAGGACCACTTAAATCTGTTGATGGTGTTATTTAACATTTCCAAGATCCACATTTAAGTCAGAAGATGTCAGATTTTTCACACTTTGATTACATCTAAATGTTTTCTCTGTAGTGTACTTGTGATTTTTCAACCTTTTGGGCTTGGGATCTCTCAAATGAAGCAATGTGTGCTGTTTGTGAGCATTTTAACAAAAGATTTTTTAAAATAAATTTAGATTCCTTCAACCATCTGTGCTATTCAAATAACATTCAGAGAAGTCAAAAGGGGAAATTACCCATAACTTCAAGAGTAAAAGTCAAAGATTCAAGGAAAGTGTGAAAAATTCTGGGTTATTTTATGTGGAAGGAACCTTTTTCTGTTTTCCTCTGTTATGAATGATGTCACTGTCGCTCATAATTATCTAATGACTCCGGCACAGTGAACCACTGGTGCTCTTAACAAATCAATCAAGTCAGTGTATCTAATTTTAAAAAAATCTAATTAACACTACTAAAATATTATCTGTTACTAAAATATTACTATACAGTATTTAATATTACACAATATTCCTGTAAACATAATTTGAAATGGTCTTTTCTGGGGTTTTTTTTGTATCTTTATCATTTTACATGAAGTTTTGTGACTTAAGAATAAAATCCCACCCACTGTTAATAAAAGAAAATATTTTTCCAATGAGAAGAATCGATTTGCTGAAAGAAAAAAAATAAGGGAAAAAAGTCAAAATAAAGGGGAAAAAATTAAAGACTGGATTAAGAGCACATTGTTCACAACATGTAGACATGATTATAAATTGATCTAAATAAAAAATATAAAAAGGTGCTATGCTACTTGTTTCTGCGTACTGCCGCAAGCATTTTGACTAGCACTAATAAACAGTTTAAAGTCAGATTAAAAGAGTTTCCAAGTAAAGATTTTATAAAAAAAAAAAAAAAAATAGGTCTCAGCTCTCACTATGCACTGCTTTCTAATTTACTATTGCTAAACTGAAATTAAAAGTTCTATTTGTAGGGAAGACAAATCGCATCAACCAAACTACAGTATTTCAAAAGTCCACTTCAGAGACTGTGTAACTGTAACCAAAAATGGACACAAGAAATGCCTCTTGATGCTATTTTTAATCTTCATGGCTCGGCTCCTAAATAAAAATTATTTATTCGTCCTGAGGGAGGAGCCTGTTTCCCACGGCGACACTTAGAGAGGCAGGTGAGCGGCCATGTGATAGGATGTTGACAGGCTGGCTGATGCTGTTCAGCCGGCCAGGAATGCAGCAAACTGGCCTTAATTGTTATCAGCTCATTGGTGCACTATTTTTACAAGCGGTTGCTCCGAGGAGCTTCTGGTCGTCGTGTCTAAATTTACTTAAACCGCTCCAAGAGCACAGAAAGCTATCTGTGTTTAACGCACTGACGTTTAATACAAGCCCACTGCTCAGCCCCAAATAGCCTCTGTGCTGGTCGAAACTTACTTTTTCTAGGTGGTGTGAGCAGTCGTTTGGACTGTTGCTAATATGAGATGACAGGTAAACTTGTGAGTCTGGCCTCCATGCCAGAGCCCACTGCTGGGACTCTATGTGAGTGTGTGTTTGTGGCGCCATGGGGGAGCAGCCAGCCGTGCGCCCAGGCAGTAATCAGGTCGTAAACTCCATCAGGTTCTGTTTTCTCTGGAAGACTTCAGGGAGGGGACGAAGGAGGAAGGAGGAAGGTGGGCGAGGAGGAAGGAGGCTGTAAAACTCTGGTTAGCTCCGTCAGCTCTCCTTCCATCAGCAGTGGGGAGCATAAAGCACGAGGGAAGTCAAACAGGTTGGCGGAGAGAGCGAGAGCAGCAGGACAACAAAAATATGGCTTCTTTGGGGGTTTGGAAGTATTTGTAAAAACGCTTTATAGAACGTTACAGCCTTCTGTGGTGGCAGATGGTTGGAGTTTGACACGTGTGACGATAAATAAAAATTATTAGGCCGAGTGCGGTGGGAGGCTTCTGTCCGCCACTCACAGCCCTGCATAATCTCAGTCATCACTTGTCTCTAGTTTGTCAGTAGCAGCAGACACATGTGGCGCACACAGACTTCAGAGGTCATCAAGAGGGGGGTTGATGATAGGTGGAGGCTGTGTGTGTGTGTGTGTGTGTGTGTGTGTGTGTGTGTGTGTGTGTGTGGTGTGTGTGTGTGTGTGGTGTGTGTGTGTGTGTGTGTGTGTGTGTGTGTGTGTCTGTGGCCGCGATGTTGCGATTGTAAATGGTCAACTCTGTCAGGTTATGCGCTGGTCACAGCAACTGTTGTGATGAAAACACAATTTAATTAGACACTTGACAAACTGACTCACACATCTATAACCATTCTGTGTATGTGTGTATTCGTGTGTGTGCGTGTGTGTGTCCTTGCTGGAGGACTAATTGTAACCGGACCCACTAATGAAGCTTTTCAGAGCTTCCTGTTGTGACTCGACACACTTGTCTCCCACACAATAACCCAAACAGAGTTCATGGCTGCAGCAGCATTTCAGCTTTTTTCATTTTGTAATAATAAGCAATGTAGTCAGTAAATAAAGTAGTTTTGTTAATCTAGATAAACTTTTGGCTCATTTACAAGCTGTGAATAAGTGTCTAGCTGCTCCTGCTTCTTGCGACTTTACATTACTTTGACGAGGAAAGGTTATCGGAACTACTCGGGAAAAATTTGTTTCTCTGAGGCAACCGCATGAAAGCTTTTTTCTGAAAGCGCCATGCATTCAGAAATGACTTGGATCCTTTTGACACCACCTTAATCCACACTTAAATGCCACACATCTTCCTCATCTCCCTCAGTATTGAGTTACAAACAAAAAAACTCTGAACACTCAACCATTTCTCTCAAGAGAGACAAGGCAGATTTCAGAATTTTTCCCACCAATTCCTCATGTGGAAATCCTCTGTCTTTGAGGCCAAAACGGAGAGTAGAAGACACCAATGTACCATTGATGCTGGTGCAGCTTTCCAGTTCTGTCAGAAATAGTCTCATTCATGCACCGTATCATAAACAGAAATCATGAAGTAATTTAGTCAAATCAACTCATCTGTTCTAGTTTACTTATTGTAAATATATGAGTTTTTCAAATTTTTGATTGATTTAACTAAAAGTGTCTCATTGTTACTTTGAAATCATTTTAGAACTTGAAAACATGAGCTCTTGAGGTATTATTATATCAAAAAAGATGACTTGAATGAACAGTTGGCAATTCACTCAACTCATTGAGTCTATAAAATAAGGGGTGCAATGTTATAGATTTAAAACTCCCAAGACACTTTTTGCAGTTTGATTAAACAGACATGTGTTTGTAATGCATATTAAAAGAAGTCATAGTTATTTGTTTTCATAATAATTGAAACAGTTCAAACTATGACGGTCCATATACGGATCTGGTAATTGGATTTTCCGTTCTGAAACGGTTATTGAAAAAACGAGTGGTTATTTGATTTTCGTTTTAAAATACAAAAATTAAAATTGAAATACAAGGCGTTTTTCCTTTTCATGATCAAAAAGGGGTATACTATTTTTTTTAAATGCTTAGATTTTCGTTTTATATTTAGAATAACAAAAAAAGTAAAATCAGTAAGAGAGAAACGAAAAAAAGGTCCGTTTTGTAATTTTCTGAGACCGGAAGTGGTCATCAGCAAGTGTGGAGCCAAACGACAACAACATTCTCAGAGGGCGGAGCAAGAGAGCAGTGATTGGTCAGACCATAGATAATATAGCAGACTGCGCGCTAGCGTATCTAGTCTCTGTGTATCTATGGTCGGCACGTCTGGGAGCATCTGTGGCTGCTGTTGACCTTGTTTTTGGAGTAAAACACGGTAAGAAGATAAATACTTCTAACCTGTAGCGTTGTTTTGTTGTACGTTAAGTCAGCGACTTGTGAAGAGTTGTGTTTTGTCGTGTTTAAGCAATTGGTCCGGATGCGTTAGCTAGCTAAGCGGCTAAGTTAGCTAGCGGGCTAATTAACACAGGTGGCTAACTTACCCCTGAACACCTGTGTTAGTTGCTGCCGCAGCTGTCCTTATTAGAATGAACTTCTCAACCTGTATTTCTCTGCTGTGTATTTTAGCTTTTAGAAAAGTTATTTTACTTTAAGGTTAACTGAAACCGTTCAGCTGCACTGGTTTAACATTCAGCTGGTTTGAATTAAACCACACTTAACTTCACATTGTGCAACATTACCTCTCTGAATCTCCATAATTTCATTAAATTCCTTCTCTCTTCCACTGCTTAAGTTCAATCCAGTATATAAAATGACATTAATAGTGAATACACTAACAACCAGCCATTGTATTTATTTATTACTGCATGTATTTGTAGTAAAACATGAGTTGAAACATCCTACTTTTGGATCTAGAACTGCACAAGCTGTTCATTTTCAGTCACCTGATGAGTTAAACTCCCCTTTTTATGAGGTTGAAGCAGAAAGTCTGAGTTAACAAAGAAAGTTCTTTATAATTTGCGATGCCTGTTATCTGTGACTGAGGCTTTAGTTTTTGTTTAGCTGATTTACACGTAGAAACTTTGTTCAGGAAAATTTCTCAGTAGCTTAGAGGACAGGCTGCTTTTTACACAACCTTGTAAGAGAATGTCTGTCAGTGCTTTCAGCAGAATTTAGAAACACAACGCTACACAACAGGACACAGAGTTATCGTGATTTGATCAAACTTAGAAAGAGGTATCTATATGTGTAGAAGTACTTATACAATTGAAATATTTATAAAAGTTTTTCTTTTCCTGATGTGTGTACATTATTTTTGGCTGACTGAACTTAATGAGAACAAAACTGTCATTTAATTGTTGCTCTGAAAGCTTCTTTAGTGAAAACCGGCTGGTGTTCTGCTTTGAAACAAACTGCTGTTGAGGTCTGTGTTTTTAGTTTTAACCCCACAGTTTCTTAATGAACTGATAGTTGTTGTTTTTTCCTGATCAATGTGGATGTTATAATTGATGGTAACATTTACTGATCATATAATCAGCATGACAATATAACATTATGACCACCTAACTAATACTGTGTTGGTCCCTTTATGCTGCTAAAACTCCTCTGACCCAGTGGTTCATCAGAACCTCTGGGGATGTCCTGTGGATTCTGTGGGTCCTGTGGGTTGCAGGGTGGGTCCTACCTAGACCAGGCTGATCCTGGACCAGCCCACAGATGCTCAATTAGATCTGGATGTGGGGAGTGTGGAACCCAGGTGAACAGCTTAGCTCTGTCGTGTTCCTCGGACCACTCCTGAGCAGTTTTAGTTTGTCCTGCTGAGGGTGGCAGCTTGCATCAAGGACTGCTGTTGCCATGGGGACTAGGGGGTTGTTTGTCCTGCAGTGTTTAGGTGGTGGTACATGTCAAACATCCACATGAACGTTAAGGTTTCCCAGCAGAACGTTACATGAGAACAAGATGATGGATGTTGTTCTCTTCAGCTGTCAGTGGTCAGAATGTTGTGGCTGATCGGTGGATCTGTCTGCCTTTACTCTGACATCCAGAGTTATACAAAAGTGTAGTATGTGTGCAGAGCAGAAGAGATTTACTTTAATGTATGCATTTTTTTTTTTTTTTTAAGGGAGAGCATTTTTTTTTATCCACCTGAAGAAGACCTAATCTTTCCCTTCAAAGGATAGTTAATAATTACTACAGCTTCCATAGTGGTCCCATCAGAGAAAATCATATCCATATACAGATTTTTATTAATTCCGGGGCTGGTTCAGTAAAGATTATAATAATAACTACATCAGATAATTCTTGGTCGCAGTTGGAATTTTGCAGACTGAGAGATAGTTGAGAAGGTTTGCAGTTCTTGTTTTAGCAAAATATGTTATAATAGAAGATCTTTACTGTCATTGTACATGAAATTATCTGCAAACCCGCAAAGTGCATCAGTCTGAGGTATCTAAAAATAAATAAGTAAAGAAAAATGCTTCTAAAGCCAATGATAAACAGAATATTTTGAGGGAATATTCTAAAAAGAAAAGCTCCATTCTCACTCCTCTCAGGATAAACTGTCATTAAAATTGACTTTAAATTTAGCTTCAACACAAGATAAAAACATTTACTTTCATTACTGATATTGTCAAGTTTTAATAAAGTTCATGCTACTTTTATAAAATGATGAAAGTGAATAAATTGTATTTCTGTGTTTGATTTCTGTCTTTCCTCCTGTCATCCAGATGTTCAGAGGGAGATGATGCCACATCTGGTCCAGCCGATGGAAGGTCTTGAAGTTCTCTGACTGGCTTCGACTGAAGATGGTCCTTTCTCTGGATTTAAGGTTCAGATGCTCAGTAACAAACTCCAACAATGTGCCAACAGGGAAGCTTTAGGTTTATTAAATGTTGCTATGAAGGTTTCGCTGTTTTTCTTTGTGAATGCAATGTGCTCCAACTGAAACTTGAATTAGAACTTAGAAGTAAATCCTTCCATCTGAAAGGATTTAGTTGCATTAATAACCTCATAACATTCTAATTTTTATTCCAGTCTTGGTTGGAAATACAATCTCTGTATTGATTCAGGTTAAAACTGAACTTCACAGCATGTTGAAGCAAAACAACCAGATGAAAACTGTGATGGTGTTGGATTGTCAGACCGTAATGTTGCAGCTCAAAGCAGCTTTTCTAGCTCAGTTCATTCTGACATTCAGCTATGAATCAACACAGCAGATGGTGATCCATGCTGTGGAAGTCTCACATCTCCTGATTTAATGGAGCTGCTTTGCACTTTTTACACTGTTTATTCACCAACACTTTATTTAATAAAAGTCCCATCTAGTTTTTATGAGGAATGTGACATTTTAATTTCTCTGTGAATAACTGCAGTCTAATGCAACAGCTGGAGTTGTAACATCTGTCCTGATATTGATCATGAAGTATTGATCAGAATACTTATGGTTAGCAGTCATCCCTGAAGTTTTACATTAAAATCTTTACTTGTGTTGTGAACTTTGGTAAGAAGCAGAAACGTTAGCGTTGCCATGGATACATGAGTGTTAAATTCTGTCCCTGTTTCCATGTTGGGAAATGCAGTCCAGTTCCAGAATGTGGAGAAATTTAGTCTCACAATCACAGACAACAAATATTACCTGAAAGTCGGGTTATTGTTGTTTATCAGCACAATACAAAAAGATTAATGTTAGAAATATTCCAGTTAAGACTCTAGAATATCATGATTTATGTAAATTTACCTCAATAATATGAATGTTCAGGTTAAGATTGTACAGTGATATTTATTATGTAAGTTTAGCTGATTAAAGTTTATGACTTGCACTAAAATATTATTTAAATTGACATCATTATTATAATATTTAGGGTCAGACCCTACAGTATTGAGATTAAAAAAATCAAATATTCTATAAAATGTAAATACACTGAATTCATTTGGATATATTTAAGTGAGACTCTACAATATTATTTGACACAAATCTATCTAAATCAAAATTTTAATAATTTTCACGCCAAACATTTACTGGACTGATTTACATATTAAAATCACTCCTTTCTAATCCTCTGCTGTACGTTCAAACCTGAGGCCTTAAATAGAAACACACAAGTATCTGATTGAAGGAACTTCTGCAGAGTCCTGGTTCCAGAACATAATGATAGAAATATAGACAAACTTTAACAAAAGCTGCCTGAGAGTTTACAGGTTTTTATGTTGGATTTCTTCAGTAATTTAATGAGCATTATCAGCAATAATCAAGTGTTCATTTGATGAACTTCATTTCCTAAAACATCCAGAATTGGAGCTCATATCTTTGGCAGCTGTAAAGTTTCTGCTCCTTCAAAGTTCACAACACAATGAATGAATTTATAAAACACTCTCAATGCTGGAGAACATTTGATGCTGAAGCAGTGACCAGTTTTTCTGTTTCTTCTCTGGAGATGCACAATGAGGGACGTCTGCAGCAACTGAGAAAGCGTCTCACCACATCCTGACATGAGGAAAAAGACTTTATTGAAAACTACAATGAGGAAAACTATCAGACAGCAGACGACATGCATTCAAGGTGAGCTCTGAACATTTGATCTGGAACAGGAATTCAATAACGGCAGCATGAGCTTCATTTCAGTCTGTAGCTGCTGAATTCATGGATGAATCATCTGGCACTAAAGAGGAAGACCATCAAACATCCACGTCAGCTGATGGAGGTCCAAGAGTCTCACCAAACAACCAACCTACAGAGTGAAGACCTCAAATCTGATTGGACGGCCTCCTATTCAGCCACGTGTGAACAAATGCCTCTACGTTGATTTGTTTTCTAAAATAAATCTAGTTTGAGTCCTAATCTATACCTGTGTGTTTGTTTCTTGACACCGCTGTTAACAGTTTAGGCTGTGAGATTGTTCCAGATAAGACAAGTAAAAGATACTTCAGAGCCGTTCTACCACGAGCCTGACAGGAAGAACTCCAACAGCTCTGGTCTCTTTGAGGATTTTGGATGGAATACTCGGTTAAACCAACATTTTAGGTGCATGTCCAAGGATTTTTGGTGGAATGTTCCTTTAAGGTGGATGTTTGAGGACCTTGTAGGTGGAATACTTCCTGAAACTAACCTTTTAGGTCAACATTCAGATATTTAAGGTGGAATATTCCTTTAAACCGACCTAAATTTCATGTTTTGATCATTATCAAGTGAGAAACCTCAATCCAGACCCCTCATAATGACAGAGATTTATGCTGCTGTTATTTGTTTAGTCCAGACTAAATGACAGAAATCCACCACTGTAAGTTTATTTCAGGACTCAGTTATTAAATGTCAAAACAATCCATGTGACTCTAAAAACTCAACAGCTGTACAAACTAAGATTAAACTCTCCACAAGGATCCAAAATAAGTTGGACTTCTACATGAGAGCTTTAATTATTCTTCATCTACTTCCTGAAAAGTTTGGTCAATAAAAAAGACAAAAACTAATATTTTCAGCTCAGCTAAAGACAGACTTTGTGATTTTTCTGCTCACATGTTGTGTTGTAAACGTACTCTTTCAAATAAATATCCGCCTAACCCGCTGGAAACCAGCGTTTGTCCTGTTTTTGTGTTGCTCCTCGGCGACCCTAGGCAGCCGGGTCGTAATGTTTTTTGAGCAACACACCATACTATGACGTTTTTACAATGATGGTTCTACTATGAAACCAGTTTGACATGTTCAGGCGTGCTTTGTGTGAAAACTCAGAGATTTCATGTATCAGAAGGTGGTTTTCAACTTTGTTAACTTTCTGCTTCAACTTTAAATTAAATTTCCTTCAGTAACCCAGCCCTCTGGACTTCCAGTAAGCTGTGTTCCTATTGGCTGTCCAGGTGGCTGCTTGGTATTATCAGGAACACCTGAGCAGCTCAGTGTCTTCCTGCTTTATTTAGCTGCATTCAAACATTTTCTCTGCTTCTCTTCACCAGTGAACCGGGTTTGGCTCTGTTGCTTCAGTTTGCGTTTAGGCATTGGCTTGCAGCTTCCAGCAGTAAAATCGTCTTTAATGTGTTTCTTGGTGTGTTTTAGGGCTTTGTACTGGATAGTTGTCTTGGTAAATGTGGTTCTTTAGCCACAGTTAGCACATGGTGCTAATGTGTGCAGTGATTAGTGGATTTGCTGCAGCTGTGTCTTTATCTTGGCTGTAGTGAGTATTTCAAGGTTTTTGATCAGACACATTCTGTATTCTTGTTTGTGAACCAGCGTTGGTTGTCCAGAAGGTAAGAGTTCCTGTCCTGATTCTCTGTTCTCAGAGGTTCTCTGGTAGGCTGCAGGAGACTTTAGCGTTTGGGTTGTGCTAGTTTGGTTTTTGTACGGTTTAATTTGGACAACTATCTTGAGGTTCCTCCATGTGGTTTCGTGAGGTTTTCTGCAACAGTTCCACAAAGCAACCTGCAGCAGAAGAGACTTTGAGAGTTTTTACGAAGTTCTGGAGACCAGACTGTAGAGCAGCAGAAACATTTGTCAGCAGTTTGAGCAGGAGAAGGTGAGCTTCAGAGTAGAAATGAGACAGAAACCTTCTTGACCTGTGTGGTGAGGTCTTGTACCAAGAGTTTGAGCAGGTTGTGAAGAGTCTGTAGTTCTTTGGTCTGAAAGCACAAGAAGAGTTGACTCATTAAAGGAGAAAACAGGAGATATTGTTGGTTCTTCTGTCGCTCTGCAGTTTCCTTAGACTGAATATCAAGTTTATATTTTAAATGATTTCCCATGTGAGCCCAAGAAGACTTCAATAAACTCCCTCCATCCCCTGGACACAACATATTTTATTACCATGTGAAATTTATTTATTTTTTTTAAAGAGTGTTTTAGAGTTTTAGTCATAGTTTAAGCATAGTTTTTTGGTCTGTTCTTGTTTAGTTTTGTCATCTGTGTAAAAGGTGCTAAACAAATAAAGTTGAATTGATAAACTGAATAATTGACTAACTCATGATTGTGATAACATAAGTATTTTCATTGTGATTTAAGGGTTTATTTCATTTTTAAGGTTGGGGTTAAAATCTTGACAGGAAAAAGAAGATTAAAGAAATAAACTACATGACAAAAACCAATTAAATCAAAGGAAAAAAGCATTTAATACAATAAAACTTTTAAAAAGAAAATTAAACATTAAATACAATTAAATTATATTAAACAAACAAAATATTTAATTAGATAATTAAACGGAAGATACAAAACATGTATTTATGAAATTAAACAAAAAATTTTAAACAAAACTACGAAACATTAAAGAGGAAATATTTTAGATAATTAAACATTTAAAAACAATAAAACAAGAATAAAAATACAAAACATTTAGATTATTAAACCTTTAAAAAGACAAAACATTTCATTAAAAAATTAAATGTTTAATTAGAAAATTAAATCTTAAAGACAATAAAAGTAAATTGGAATTAAACAGAAAATACAATAAAGCATTTAAAAAGAAAATTAAACATTAAAAGGTGGTAAAACATTTAAAAAGAAAAACCTTAAAGATTTAATCAAAACATTAAACACTGGGAAAGAAAAGGAAATTTTTCAAACAAGCCAATAAAACATTTGAAAAAACAACAAACATTAAAAAGACAAAACATTTTGAAATCAAATCAGACATTAGAAAAGAATAAAAGGTGAGAAAAGAGCAAAACTAAACATTTAAGAAGAATCAAACTAAAGACAAAACATTTGAAAAGACACCAGTTAGATTTTAGAAGATCAAATTAAACAGAAGAGACAATAAAACGATCAAAAACAGATAAGTCTTAAAGCATTTTCTAGTCTGAAATGAAAACATCAAGTTGTTTCTTCAAACATTTCCTCTTTCAATGTTCTTAGTTTGATTGTGGACAGATTTACTAAGAACTCAAATAAGAAAACTGCTTTCCAGATAAAGTCTACTAGTAGTTGAAGGCATTTATCAAACTAATGTTACCTTCTGATCTTCACAAACTTTACTGTTCAGTGAAGAGAATCAAAATTTGTTGAGGATTTCTAAAAAACCCACAGGTGAAGGTCTGAGAAGAACTCAGATGGATGGTGTAAATGTGAAATCAAGACTCATGGTCACAAGTTTTAAGGCTTCTGTTAACCAGAAAGTTCAAACTAACAGAGAAGTACTGAGAAACTTTTAATATTTCAGTCCTCAGACTGTCTGAAGGTTCAAACTAACAGAGAACTGCTCAAGAACTTTTAGGTTTTCAGTCCTCAGACTGTCGAAAGGTTCAAACTAACAGAGAACTACTCAAGAACTTTAAGGATTTCAGTCCTCAGACTGAAGAAAGGTTCAAACTAACAGAGATCTACTCAGGAACTTAGAAGATATCAGTCCTTGGGCTGTCTGAAAGTTAAATCTAACAGAGAACTACTGTGAGACTTAGAAAATTTCAGCCCTCGGACTGTGTGAAAGCTCAGGTCCTGAGGACTCGGGAGGTCTGGAGGCTTTGGAAAGCCTTGGAACTGAGGGTTCCACCCTCCAGCACAAAGGCTGAAGTCCAACCTCCTGAGAAAAACGGTCGAGTCGAGACTCGAGTTAAAAAAAAAGTCGAAAACGACAAAAAATAGATGATAAATGCGCAAAAAAAACTAAAATTAGTATCTGAGCAAGTAGCTCAGGAGGATAAGAGGATAGACTACAGATTGGAAGGTCGCCGGTTCAAGACCGGCCAGCGGCAGTTTTCTTTCTTTGTCTTTGTCAGAATTTTGAGAAAATTTAAGAAGTGTCTGGTCTTGAACCGGCGACCTGCAGCTCCATAGGCAAATCCTTAACTCACTGAGCTACAGATCATATAAAAAGAAATAAATTCGTCCTCCCTTTGACATCGTAGTTGCTGAAGTCACCACATGGGTGGAGCCAAGGCGGAGCAAGGCGGAGTCAGGGTGGAGTCAGGGCGGAGAGTAGGCGGGGAGGTGGGTGGCGGCCTCCCCCCTCTACTCCCCCACCTCCCCCCACCGCCCACCACACCTTCCCCCGCCCGACGAGTTCTTCGAGTCTCCACGAGTTCTTCGAATCTCCACGGGTTTTCCCGAGTTTCTGGAGTTTCCACCAGGTCGGAGGCAGAACAAGTTGTCATGAAGAGGTGTTGAATTCGGCCAGGATGGACTGACTTTTTACAGCAACTAGAAGGAAGACCACTAGAAGAGCAGGTTTTTAACCACCATCCATAAAATCCATGGAGTGGCTCCAGAGAAATGAAGGGAGGTCAACTTTTATAAAATTCCATCCAGATGTTCAACTTGATATCTTTACTTTGACATTTTTAGCACCACAGACCTTTAGTATCACACTTTATTATCATTTATTAGGACTTTAATGGAATCCACCAGCACATTTAGTTTTTGTTGAGAAACTTTATTCTTGTCATCGTGGGACAGTATTTAAAACTGTTCCTTCTATATGACCTCATGTTTATTAGTTTTAGTGGAGAAAGTTATTTTGTCGATTAGTCTCTTAAAAACCAAATAATAAGTTGGATTAGTCAAGAGGTTTAAATTTCTTACTTTGTCATATTTTAAATATGATAAAAAAATATAAAAGCGTCTTGAGACAATATGACCTGTGATTGGCGTTATATAAATAAAATTGAATTAAAATTGTATGTATCTTGTAATGTTATAGTAACTCAGTCATATATGTTGGAAAACACATTTTCTTTGACCATTAATCTGTTGATTGTTTTTGCCAGTAATTCATTTCTTGTTTTGGTTTATAATATGTCACACCCAAATATATTCATTTTACTGTCATAAAAACCAAAAAGATTGACATTCACGATGCAGGAATCAGTTTTTCACTTTTTTTTTAATCTTAGTTTAGTCAGAAAGATAGTTAATAATGTGTAAATTGTTACAGCTTGTGAGCCGTAGAAGGTTTTAATCTTTGGGGCCAAGTGTCAAAAAACATTTAGAAACCAACATCATCAAAACATTCAAAGATTTGAACATCATTAAAGGGAAATCCAACTTTAGCACGACAATGTCTAATTAAAGGACATTTATTTCCAACGTAAATGTGTGATATTCATCCTCTGGAGCTTTCTCTTCACATCGTCTTCCACCTGGATTGGTTTGGTCGGGAGCATGTGCAACAAACATTTGAAAAACTGCACTTTACTATCAATGAATGACACTGAAGTTTAATCTCTACATAAATGAGACTGAGTCTGGATGTGCTGCTCTGTCATTAACTCCTAAGTTTAGGGAAAGTTCAAACAAAAGAGGACAGTTCAGATCAGACATGAGAATGAGCTTATTTTGAACAAACATCTCAGACTTTCTGAGCTTCAGCACCTCTAGCAAGATAATTTAACAACAAGCAACTCAAGAGATCCAGAAGTTGGAGAGAGTTAGCTTTAGCTGAGCCAAAGAACATGTGGGACGCTAACCTAGCAAACATTTAAGACTTTTCTCTGTGAATTCTGAGAAATAATTTCCTATTGAATGACAGAGCTTCACATCTTAACTCAGTCTCATTAATACAGACTCTAATTCATTGTCATCCATCCATATTAAAGTGCAGTTACCCAAAATGTTTGTTGCATGAGCTCCAACAAAACCTGTCCAGGTAGAAGGCCACTTTGACAAACAGGAAGTGGAAGATTCCAAGCAGATTTATAGAAGGGGAACCGGACTATACTAAGTGTGGTCGAGTATAGAGGGGTGTTTTGTGGGTTTTTAAGGCTGATAATGATTATTAGTGAGACATTTGGAGTAGATATTCATTTGCAGTAAATGAAAGTATTTAAAATCTTGGAGTTAAACTTACAAGAACACAAACTCGAACAGAAAACTTTGTTGAAACGTTTTTGTTTTGTTTACAGATGTTAAGTTAACCCTTAAATATCCTCACCAAGAAAAAGGCAACGAAAAAATTATTTCTTTATATTTCTTATCTCTTTGGGGCACTAATAACAACAATCAATGGTTTTTTTTATGAAGAGACAAAGCGATTTTTAAAATTCTGACCTCTACCAAACGGTTGAGAAAAATTATTTTACCCTTTTAAATCTTTTTTTTTTTTTTTTTTTTTTTACATTTCAAATGACACATTTGTGTTCAGCAACTCCTTAGGCACCATAATATGTCAAAAGTATTACTTTACCTTTGAAAATCACAGCAAACAGAGGCCTCATGTGAGGAGTGATTTTGCTCGTGCTAACTTCCTGTGAGCAGACTAACTTGCTCTGCATGTTATTTCAAAACACAGTGACATCTACTGGATTTTTTTTTTGTACAATGTACCTTAGAGTGGTACCTAATGAGGGGTAGAGATGGCTGAAACAGGTGAACTTGAGTAAAACATATTTTTCAATCAGATTTAGTGTTGAAAAATTGCATTTTTCGACAGTATACTATGGCGTTTTTTTGCGCCAAAATTCATGATTTTTTTTTCAAAGAAAACCTTTCTGGAGTGTTTTTCACGGCCTACTTTACATTATTTCATCATATGGCACATTTTTACAACATGTTGAAAAATCGCATTTTTTTTCGACATAGTATACTATGGCGTTTTTTTGCACCAAAATTCATGCGTCATGTTTGTTGGGCGACACTCTATACTATCGGCTTTTTAAATTGACATATTAGTATGACGTTTTTTTTTTGTTTCAGTTTTTTTTGTTTTTTAGCAACATACAAGAATTTGAACAGTTTTAAAAATTACTATACTTTTACTTGTGCAATGAAATATTATTCTATGGCATTTTTTAGACAACAGATACTCTGATGTTTTCTTGAAAAACATACTATTTTGACAATATACTGCACTATGAAATTTTTTGAACCACATATCATACATGACAATTTTAGGCAACATCCTATCATTTTGCACTTTTTGAACCACATAATAAGCTAAGCGTTTTTTTTGCCGACATGCTATACTATGAACTGCAGGCCATACTATGTTATTCTTGAAGAGTATACTATACTTTGACATTTTCTGAACTACATCCTATACTATGGCATTATACACAGAGTGCTTTGGTTACATGTTGATTTATAATCTAGATTTTTTTCTGTTTTGTTTTTTGACGGGATTACCACAGACCTGACCGTGAACACCGTTGACACCCACCCGAGGGAGACGCTGCCTAAGATCTCAAGGCTGCTTGGTCATGGTCTTTCTGGTCCTGCTCCAGAACGCCTTCATCAACTACGTCTTCTTTTGAAGAGGCCCTCAGATGCTGCAATCTCTGACCTTAAGGAGGAACTGCTGCTTTCACTCTGTAACGAGACGGCGGTTATTTTAAAGACCCAGCTCCTGTCGGGTTTGAAAGAAAGTTTAATACCCATCAAAACATAACTACAGACAGTTAAATCTGAGCTGTCGGTCAGTATTTCAAACATCAAGTCCGACCGAGCTGCCCTAAAGCACGCTCTGGGTGAAACGGAAACTTCACTCTCCACATCACCGACGACATCGTCACACTCCAAAGCAGAGCACCTATCTGCTGAACTTTTAAACGTGGGCTATAAATGTGAAGAATGTGAGCAGCAGCAGACTGTGAGCAGCGGAACAGATGTGATCAGAAACAAGTCATTTTCTTATTTATTTTCTTTCTGGTTGACTTGATGCTGTCAGATGCAGATCTTGGAGCTGATTCTGATCTTTCAGGAAAAAAGCTGCTTTTTCTTCACAGACTTTTCAGGAAATTATTCTCTCAGGTTTTCTCTGCTATTTATATTTTTATTATCTGTGATTATTTCATTATTTCTTTATTGTAAAAATAAAGTTTGAGGTATAAAGACTCATTTAGTTATTTTAATACGAAAATAAACATTTACTTACCGAACTATTAGAGTCCTTTCAGTGTCTGCTGGTAGAATCAGCCGAAGGCAGAAAACTGGTGAAAACAAGCCAACGGGCAGGAAAACTGTCTGTGGAAAATGTTGTGCTGCTCCACCGATAAATAAACAAACAGTTATTATACCAGAATTAATCCAAACGAGGAGAGCAGAGTCTCTGCTGCCTCCTCCATAGGACCTGTCAATCATTCCAGACCGGACTGTCAATCAAGTAGTCCCGCCCCCTGGCTTCGCAAAACTTTAATGCTCTATAAAAAAAATCAATATTGATTTATTTTAAGATCGGCCACCTGATCTCTCATTTTGACCATGAAAACTCACGAAAAGAAATTTATGTACAGTCTATGCACCGTACTCTCTTTGGCTCCACACTTGCTGATGACCACTTCCGGTCTCAGAAAATGAAAAAACGGACCTTTTTTCGTTTCTGTCTCTTACTGATTTACTTTCTTGTTATTCTAAATATAAAACGAAAATCAGAGCATTTTTTTTTTTTTAAATTGTATATCCCTTTTTGATCATGAAAAGGAAAAACGCCTTGTATTTAAATTTTAATTTTTGTATTTTAAAACAAAAATCAAATAACCACTCGTTTTTTGTTTTTCAATACCCGTTTCAGAACGGAAAATCCAATTACCAGATCCGTACACGGACCCTATGACAATAGTTAGTGCTGAATTTAGTCCCTAAATGTGCAGATTAATTTATTTCATTGCAACTGGGAGCATCTGAGGCTGTAAGTTCGTGAAGAACTTCCAAACTCTTTAAACTTAGAAAATGTAAGAGAAAAACAAGACTGTCTGTAATCATTATCCATGTGACTAGTTGATTCAACTTCATATATGTTCCCAAGTTCAGTTACTTTAAGCTAGTTTCACATTTTCACAACTCTTAGATAATTTGGAACAAATGAAACAACCAAAGTCCTATTAACACAGACTTTTCAGTTGAAAGCAGGGAACTTTGCATTTCTAAGCTGAATGAACTTAATATGATTTACAGTGTGGTGATTACTGTTTATCAGTTTTTCCAAATCAGTGTGTTAATGATTTATTGCCCCTACAAAGGAATTTATATTTCTGCTATTGTTAGTTCTCAAAAACATTTTTAATACAAAATCCAAAGGACTCAAACTAAAACGCCTCAAGGAGGAACTTATGTTGCTGGTAATCTAGGATCTCTGCCATTTATGATTTCTGGGTTTTAGCCATATGACTAATTGAGAAATTGATTCCAAATAAAAACTTTATTGTTGCAGTTTGAGCTGCATGTTCTGTATCTTAAAACAAATGTAGTGTTTTCTGGGCAGTAAAAAGTGTATCTCATCTCTGAGTGCACTGATGTAGCAGCAATAAATTCACTGTTGTTTTCACTGAGAACTGAAAGTGGTGACTTGATAATTAGCAAATGAATGTGCGTTTGAGAGCAGCGTGAAGGATGGTTTTGCAAATCTGACTTGTCTGCTGGCAGCTGTTAAAGGAAGTTTATCTTCAAAGACTAAATGACTGACTATGGGAGGCGATTAAGAACATTTACAAATGTTGACATTTCAACATTTCAGCTTTCAAATCAAACAGCGTGGGCTTCATTCTCTGACAGAGGTGTTTGAAAAGCAATTAAGTTTTTAGCAAAATCGATTTTCGCATCTCCAGTCGGCCCCACCACCACCGCACCCCGCTGTAACATACATTCATACACAAACATACACACATACACACACACACCCTCATGAGATCTCACAGTCAATGTTTGAAGCTGTAAAGATTGTCAGGATGCGTTTTTGCCAGAAAGCCCATGGGCCTCATTTTCATTTCTCATCTTTAAGAACTGAGAAGAGCTTTCACATGTTAAACAAGGTGTATGTGTGTGTCACAGTTATAGATGCTTCTGCAGTTCAGAGAGGAAATAAAAACTACACATAAATAGTTTAGTATAGGGGTGTAAAGTGGAGGGGGAATGTATGTTTTACATAATGTTAAAGAAGTGTAAATGTCTGCTGATACACGAGGAGAGAAGGTAGTACAGGTAAAGAAAAAGATCAAAATCTCACATTAATAAAAATAAGTGCTGTAACCTGAGAACACCTGGTCAGTAGAAACTGAAATTTTCAAGCAAAACCCAGACCCATTCATTCAGTAACGGTGCTGTAGAGAAACTTTCCCTCACAGTAAAATGTGAATATCTACCATCCTCAAACTATATAGTTAGGACCCCAAGTGTAATCACACAAGCACTGTCTTTTCTGAAGTTACGCATTAAGTGCATTTGATTTTTCATGTAATGATATTATCAAAATGTGAAGCTGTTTATCTGTTTGTTCCAACATAATGACATTCCTCTATTATTAAACTGTACTCTCAGTTATGTGTTGAAGGAAACTTATTTTCTGCTGGATTACATTTCTTTGTAACGTATCACAAATGTGTTTTAAATCAACATTTGGGTCAATATATAATTGCGGGACTTTTTGTAACGGAGCTGACAGGTACCATAGTTGACATTTTTGCTGTTTTCAGGCCTAAAATCAACATGGTCGCCTATAACCAAACACCACATGGCATTTTTACAGAAAGATTCTTCTAAATATTATATACACAACTGAGTCAAATTGAAATTGAAAGTTATTTATAAAGATATTGTAGAGAACCTGTTGACATGCAATAAATCCACACTTGACTCACACACTACTTTATATTAAATAATTCAGAAAGCCTTGGAGTCTTGCCAGTCTTTTCTTCAGGAGGAAATGACATCATGTGAAGCAGGTCATGTGAAATGGAATTAACACACTTCCTTGAGAGGTGTTTTTGTAATGAATAACTTAGTTGAAAGTGATTTCTCAGACACAGACACAATTTGTTATTTTCCATATAAAATTTGATATATTGCCAAAAAAGAAATATCTGTCATGATTATCTCAACAAAAAGAACACAATCAAAACAATTTTTGAATAAGCTCATTTTATAATTGTTTAGCTAATTAGATGGTGGTTGTTATCAAATTCGGATGGTTATTTAGTTGACATTTTAGTGATATCCAGTCATTTTTTATTAATAAGTGATTGTTTCCATAATAAATAATTATAGAATTTGAAAAGACATGATCATAATGAACATAAAAACATTCATTTTTTAAAAAACTATTATCTTTAATAAAAATGTATGCAAGATATATCCCATGGACTTCAAAAGTCACTCAATTATATATTGACCCATATATTGACGTGAATGGGACGAATACAGACTTTTGCCCACCACATGCAGTGCGCATGTGCGGAAATGGTGCGGCTTTGTTTGCAAACATCGATCCGCCCTATTTCAGCACCTTCATGATTATGTACCTGGGTTTGTACTGCCTGCTGTTTCTCTTTTGTGACGTCCCATTCAGATTTCAAGCATGGCTTCCCCTGTACAAAAAAAATTACAGAAAGAAAAAAAACTAAATTTAGCAATGTATTTACTTGGCAAACAATAAATAATGTTTATAATTAAATGCTTGACTTACTGAAAGTATCAGAAGCATTTTAGTGATGTCAGTCCCACGACTTTTCTGCTCTCCCCTTTCCTGAAAGACAGGTTTTAGACCATTTCAAAATTACTGAAATTACATTATTGTAATTGTACGAAATAACTGATAAACAACAATTAATATGAGTCGACATAAAGGTTTTGGAATTTATTAGTGCTGATGAACAGAGACAGGATTCACTGCTTCAAAAAGCCAAATTTAGAGTTTACAAAAAACATAAGACAGACGTAGCATTAATGTGTTATTGTTATTAAGCAAGAGTCATATGCATCAGTTGCAATTACGGAAGAGCTTTTTTTGTTTAGAATAGTGCCGAGAAAGTGAGACAGTCGTATTGAAAGGCATAAAAAACGAGCGTTGTGTTAATGCAGAAAGTCAAACAAACCGGGGCACGAAGGGCTTAACGGGAGCGCGCGGTCTTCTGTTCACCGGCCAGAGATAAGTTTTAGAAAAGAGAACAAGCTCGTTACAGACCAAAATAAAGTCATTCTCGTGCAGTCTCAACACATCCGCCATCGTTGTTATGGTTAAGGACACGTGACACGGCAAAGCATGATGGGAACTGTTGTAGCTTTGTACTTTATACTGCTACAGTATACTCGTGGGTTACTAATAAGTAGCGATACACTTAGATAAAGAGGCTGAGACGAGGCACTTAGGGTCCGGTGGTATTTTACTGTTTAGCAGCTCATTCAACAACGGTTCTTTATGGCCACAGCACCAACTAGTGGTCACAGACAATTACATCATGTGTTGCTGCTGATAGCACAATACACCACAGGAACTGTAGTATTTACTGTTGCGACACTTGCTAAAAGTGTATGGATTTGGACTTCGCGTTAATTGTTTTCAATTGTTTGCATTTGGTTCTGGCCTGTTGCTAATAGCACAAAAGAGAGTAACGTTACAAAGTTAAAGCACCTGAATGTTTTGTGCTTTGTTAGAGAGGCTTGTGAATATGGCATTAGCGTTAGCTTCAGCAGTTTAGCTAACGCTAGCAAACACGTAACACACAAAACAGGCCAATGTGGATAATTTTAAACAATACCACACAATATTCAAGGCGTGCACTTCACTAGCAGTGTAATTCGTCAAAGAGTACATATTTGTGGTTCATGTATGTTCGCAGATCTCCACAAAAGAAGAATAATAGAAGAAAAACACATACATATTACATAGAACCTTTTGCAATAGCTAGCGTTAGGCCTAACGTCACTTCTGTACAATCCCGCTGACCAAATTCAAGTCTGCAATAATATACAACTCATTACTGTCATATGATAAACATAAATGAAAAGTAGTTACTTGCCATGGTTTTCAAATTGCACCTTGACACAGACACAACCGCTTCAAATGAATTCGCTTTTGTCTGGTCTATTAGCGGTCTATTAGCTTGGATCCCGGGTTGAATTGGTCCCACTGGCATGTGCCAGTTCAAACTTGATACTTGATTTTTTGAAGTAAATTTTACTTGTGGTTACAAGAAGGAACAAACAGATAAATGCTATATTTACAGTAATTGTTACAGTTGTTATGCACTTCATTATTTTACATAATTAAATTACATATTAGCACACAATTTTAAATGACAAACATTAGTAAACATTGAGACCTAATTTTACAGAGTAGGAATTATGTGGTTTTGTACAATAAAACTTAGTACACCCAAAAGTAATTTTCTTCAGTGAACCAACCAATCATATATTTAGATGGGGGTCGACTCATTACCTTAAGAAAATGAAGAAGTTTCATGCATGTAGTGAAAGAGTCATATTTTAACATAAACCATGGTATTTTTTCTCACCCTAACTAATTCTGGTGCCTTAACTTAATCAAACATTTAATACGTAGTTATCATTTTTAAAAGTGTTAATTTAAGTGTGATTTTTCCTAAACCTAATTATGTAGTTGTAAAAACATAAGTGGAAGACTCGTGGTACTTTACAGGATGGAAACCCTGGTTTTCTTTGCAGGGGTCCAGTCACTGATTTATGCCTCCTTCCTTTCATTTTACATCTTTCTGTGTATTCTTTGGCTCTTTTCAAGTGTAAAACTTTTGTTACGGGTGATATAAATTCATTACATATTTCTAACAGTTTCTTCATGAACAAGTACGTGACGGTCTGCTATGGTGAGAGCGCCGTAAAGTTTGTCATCGAAGGGTGTATGTGAGATTGTGTGCAAATGTCCTTGTATCTTTCTATTTTGTGTGCATCTGCTGGGCAGCCAAAACCTGTCATTTCAATTCAATACACAGTGTGCATGTGCACAACACAGATGATGTACTAAAACAGTAATCAGTGTCCACAGCTGTCCATGTGTTCATCTACATTACAAGGGAATATAATCTCAGCCTTACAACACCTGAGAAATGGAGCAAGAAGTCCATCATGCTTAATGTATTGAACCACTTGGAATCATGTTTATTTTGAGTGACAGTCTGTGTGTTTGAATATCATTTAATTTTTTGTGCTGAATATAAAAGGAGATGTCCCAGATGCACACACATCTAACCAAAAAAAAAAGGCAAAAAGCAACTACAAATAAGTAATTTCATTCTCTTATAAAGTATTCTGTTCAAAGGCAGTATTTCAATCTCAGAGATATTCCTAAGGCAATGTAAAACACATATGAATATAAAACCAAAATAAAAAAAATCAAACGGTACTTTCCTTAACCACATTCTGCATCAAAAAGAAAACAAATCCAAGGTTTTATTTCACCCTACTGAGTAAAAACATATTTTTAAAAAACTTTCCATGACTGTGATGAAGTTACGTCAAGGACTGGACAGTTAATTAGGCTTCCAATGGAAAATATGGGTCCAGTCAATGTACATTTGAAGTGGTTACACATGAAAACTCAAACACCAGACAGTCTGGATGCAATGAGACCTTAAACCTTACCTCTTCATTAGGAAGTCAGTTTACAGAAATGATGGTGTAATGAGCTGAATTAGTCGCGTTACCCACCAGTCCCCTTCCTCCCTATAATTACAGAACACCTGACTCACGGGTGGCAGTCCTGTTTCACTGTGTTGTCGCTGTGGTTAATGTAGCTGAGGTTAACACAACACTGTAAATTGCTCCAACATGTACTGCTAATACGCATGATAACAATGGATGAACTAAATCTGTGTGTTGGACCACTTGTTGCCGTGCGCTGCGTGTTTTTGTGCTCCCCTAATTGAGCAGCAGTTGTGTGTAATGGCTGTGATATTTGTCGGGGCAGTGAGGTCAGATATGATAACGATCTGGGCTGCCAGGTTTGGTCTCGGGGTTACAGGACACAGTCTTATCTTGAGGGCCCCTCCTGCACTTATTATGAAGCCTGTAATGACTGACAATAGCCCCTTAATGGAGCAATGGAGGGGGAGCTCCTACTTTCTGGTTCATTCCCACAGAACTGAAAGTCTATTATTCATCAGCGCTCATATCTGAGGGCCTTTCAGTTTATTTAATATGTGAGATCAATGGTAGAGGTAGGTGTGGACTGACCAGCTTCTGGGGTTCAGATCTATATCCAAGTGTGCTTTTTTTTTGATCATGAACTTTGATTTGAAAACTGTTATGCTGCTGACTGACAGCCAATCACCTTGTCAGATGGTCCCTGAACGGAGAAGCAAAGGGTCTGGAGGAAGCTATCTTAACTTAGTAGCTGTGTTAAAACTTTTATTTAACCTCCTCTCCTGACCATAAACAATTTACAGACTGTACAAATAGATCTTTTGAAGAAACTGTGGGTACTTTACTGTCCCATTGACAGCTGAGCTATCAAGCATAGTTAGTAAGTTAGTAAGCTTATTAGATTATCTCTTTATTCAATTAAATGTTGTATATGCCTGATAACAATATGCAAAAGAGGAGTAAAAGCAGTACAGAGATAATGAAAAGAAGTTCATTCAGCTTCTGTGATGCAACTGACTTGTGCTACCATGTTACCAGCTGTCTAGTGGTTTAGAAATAATCAGCTGTCTCTATGATTAGTACCTGTGTTGCAATGTGTCTCAAAAAAGGTATACTGCAAAGACAGTTGCCTGCTTATCCGTGAACTTGCTTGTGTGAATATAAATATTCTATTCAGATCACAATGAGAAACCTCCAGTTTGTAATGTTTGCTGTCTCAGATCCCTCAACAGTCGAGGGCATTTTGAAAAAGTTGTTTTGATGATTTAATGTCTTCTGGAATAAATGAAAAGTCTTAGTTCAAAAGATGTAATCAAAAAATTTCTCATGAAGTTTAATGAAAAGCAAAGTGTTCCTGATTTATATTTGTCCATTATCTCCTTTAAAGAGATCATCACCTGCAGCGATGCACCTCTCCCAGTGCTCCTGCCACTTTTCCAACCTGCTCTGGAAGTTGTTGTCTTTAAAGATGTCGAGAACCATCTGCAATGTCAGAGATCCACGAAGAATTTAGCATGGTGTTCATTCTGCGCACAAACATGCTTCTAACACAGATCTCAATATTGATTGCTTACTGATGGTGCAGAATCCTGACTCATGAGAGTTACCGCTCATATTTATTGCATGTGCATGAATGTGAATCAGATTCAGATCTTTCTGTTTTTCATTTTGACAGGTTTTATGTTGAGATCCCCTGCAGTCAAACAACGTGTCTCATTGTGTTTCAATAGTTTTTGGACAATAATGGCACAGAAATATGGTATTTGTTGGTCCTGGTTCAGTTCGTTGTGGGTTATGGTCCTTTCATAAGGTTTGCTGGGAAAAAAAAACTCCAATAGTAGGCAAGTGCTTGCTATACTTGTGGTCAGACCTTTGCTGCATGTCATTGCCCTGCATTATCTCTGCTACAACAAACAACTAAAAGCAACATGCAAAAAAGATCAGCAAAAAAATGCAGAATATCACAAGAGTTACTCTTTAAAAGCTTTATTCTGCTGTTTGGAGTTAATTAACTGGGACCTCAACATCAATTACAAAGAAATATCACAAGGTTCAGAGCCAATGCTGACTCAATGTTGCCATAATGTACTTTTATCATTCATAGTTCACCATGGATCATAAAGCAAACTGGTGTCAGACTGACAGTCCTAATCCGTTTTCCCCCAGTATACTACTAAGTGCAAACATACCACATCCACAAGACACATTCAGGCTGAAACACAGTGGTCTAATGGTTTCCATAATGTGTTCACCAGTCTGCGGCCTGGAGGGAAGGATTGGTAAGTCATACTGTTGAACTTGGAGAGTGGCTCGGGGCTAAGATCAGGTCCTGGGCGAAGCTTAAGGGCAGCTGCAGCCGTTCATTTTGTGGCCACCCAGGACAAGCCTTAGCAAGTGTGTGTGTGTGTGTGTGTGTGTGTGTGTGTGTGTGTGTGTGTGTGTGTGTGTGTGTGTGTGTGTGTGTGTGTGTGTGTGTGTGTGTGTGTGTGTGTGTGTGTGTGTGTGTGTGTGTGTGTTACTGAGTGAGACGGCAGGACAGCTGCAGAGGTCTATTCATAGTGCAACAAGACTGATGTCTCTTTCCTGCTCTGAAAACCGAGCATCCCTCCATCACTCTGACTTATTTCTGTCAGTTCTACCATCATTGTTCTTTTTACAGTTTCAGCAACAATCCCATCATCTGGAGGAAAGATGTAGCACACCTGAGAGGAGGACACAGAAATGAAGACTGCATCACACTTGTTGAGAGAGGAACAAGTAGGGCTGGACAAGTTTGTGGTGTCCCTATTAGGACAAGACACATAAAGTACAAGAGTGAAAGCACAAACATTGAGCACAACTCTAAAAATGCAACATGCGAAAACATTAAAAAAAAATGGCAAAACGTGCATAATAGAGCATCTTTACCAGTGGAGCTCTGGATCACTAGAAGAAGGGCAACGATGGATTTGATTTAAAGACACAATAGGCGCAAAACCCTTATAATTTTCGTCAGAGGATTGCTATGATATCAACCATTTAGATTTCAGACAAGTGACCTGTTTTTCAATATATTACCTGTTTGCAAGGTGAAACCAGCTTATCGTGTTAGCAGCTAATAGCTCAGCTCTCAAGATGATCTCAGCAAGCTCTTTACTGCTGCCTGTTATCGCTGTTTGTTCTTGTACACGTTGCATTTTCAGGTTTTGTGCACATTTACCTAAATGTCTGCACTTGTTTTGTATGTGTTTTGCCCTTAGGGGCTGCTGTACAATTACCCTGAAATCAAATCATACTAATAGACTAACAAGCCTAAATGACAGATGGATGGATGACAGAAACAAACTGTCAACACAACGCTGACATATTATCACCTTGTGAAGTTGTCATGGAAAACTTGCAAACAAACAGTTGCCAATTTACACATCGGGCGGGTGCTGAGCCGCCGGAGTAATATTAGCTCCATAATTCACTCTCTTTTAGTTCTGTTCTTTAGCTGCTAAATGATCGACTGTGTTAATCAGATAGTTGCTCTTCTCTTGTGTTGTTTGTTGTGTCTGATGAGGGTTATGGTTTGAGTTTCCTGCTTAACAGGGAACAAGGTTGATGAGAAAAGTCTGAGAAAAAACTTCCATAAAACCATTACAATCCAGAAAGATGCTAAAAAATGCTAATGTGATGAGGCAAACTTAAAATTCAAGTCTTCACTTCTTCATAGGTTTTTCAGCCAATGTGTGACCTCTTTTACATTATTCTTGGTAATTTTGACCCAAGCAATGGAGTTAATATCAGACAAAACATCACATATTTTAAAACAAACTTCACTTTGTCTTTTTTCTGAGAACTCACTGAATGCTGTCTTATTTCCCAGACATAACTTTTTAATATTTTCATGTAGAAGCCTGAAAAATCTCCCAATTAGTTCTGATTAAAGAATCCCAGAAGTTATTAACATTCATATTTGCTTGTTTCCTTGGAGGTATCTTACATCCAGATCAATAATATCTGTTTCTAAATCGGACAACAAATTAACTGACTTTTTTTTTTAATGCCGTGGGATTTTAAAGTGCAGAAACAGCAGCTACGACGTTCCCTCTTGTCGTCCCTCTCATCCTAAAGGAGGAAGGTTGAAAACCCCACCAAACTTGGGAAACTACGACTCTCGTGTGTGCTCCATCTGTCGTCCCATGCTGCATTTTGATGGCCCTCGAGGGAAATGTGCCCTTCTCTGCACCGTATCCCACCATTAGTTGGAATATTGCAAAACTGGGCCCACGTCCATTGTTCCAGTTACGACTGGTTGCATCAGGAATCTGTTCTCTAAACACACAACATGTAATTAAGCGACGGGTAGTATTTAGAAATGTACACTCATCTATCTATCTATCTATCTATCTATCTATCTATCTATCTATCTATCTATCTATCTATCTATCTATCTATCTATCTATCTATCTATCTATCTATCTATCCATCTATCCATCTATCTATCTATCTAAATGCACATATTAATGCCTGCTGCTTCCCCTCATCTTCCCACACCCTCTTCTTGCCCTCCCAACAGTCTATAGGTCCACAACTGCTAATACACTCATTAGCCCCAAGACACACTCACTGGGAGAAAAAAAAAACACACACACACACACACAAACAAGCCACAACTTGCCCAGCAGAAACACATTTAACCAAGCCGCCTCAGGGGACAGCCAGAAGGTAGCCTGAGGGTAGAAAACAGAGAGAGAAAGAGACGGAGGGAAGAAAGAACAGTGCAAACATCTAAGGTCACATTCCTCCCGGTGCAGCTCGCTTCCATCTTTGATTGAAATTGATTTCAAGTTTTAACTGCGATGATTAGCATTAAAACTCTCCGTGCATGCGTGCGTATTTGCGCATGCCAACGTACGGTATCTTGCCATAACTCTGACAGACATCCTCTTGTTCATGTGAGCCACATTCTCCCGTATTTGGGCATCGTTCCCACTTCCCGTTATGAATATGTATGTGAGTGAATGGAATCTACCACAAACAGACCGCAGAGGGCTCCTGACGCACACACACCTGAATACCAGAGAGACTTACAACACGGATATCAACACTCATCTGTAGCTGAAAAATACAAAAAATAAAAACACATGGAGAGGTAGTCCTTGTTAAATGAACTTGCAAACATTTTAGGAGATAGAAGAGAGAAACCATTATCATCTCTTATAGATCTGACATTGCTTACACTTTAACATTACATGCTGCAAGTTGAGTGGCTTATTAACAGAGCGCTGATTTTTTTGATAGTAAAACTAGTAGTTCAGAACAATAAATGTGACATACCCACTGTGTTTAATATTGCGGGTTACGAGTCTGAATGGAAATAAGCAGAGTAGCATCTGGTAAGTTAAAACTATAGGATATTTTTTATGTCAAGCTCACAAAACTGTCAGAGAAACCTTCTACATCTATTAGCTTCTACACGTCATGTAGGACAAGTTCCCCAACATTAAAACCACCTGTCTATTAGTTGCAGGTCTCTGACCCATTGGGCCATAGACACAGGACCTCTGGGAGAGTCTTGACTCGGACTTTGACAACATTACTTCTGTCAAATGACTTTATTTGGGTTGACAGTCTTCAAAGCTCAACATATTTAGTGTTTCACGTGTTGCAACACTTGATGTTCCCAATTAGTCTTATCTTTTTACCCCGGAGACTGCAGAGCTCTGTGGTAGGCATAAGCACCTGCTGTGAAGCGGGAACACTCAGGACACAAGCAGAGTGAGAAAAAGTTGGAAACACCTCTGACATGTGAACACACTCGGGGATGAGGTGAGTATCTGCAGTTTTTTCATGATTAGCGCCACAACAATGTTCTCATTTCACCTCAGCGCAGTATCACACAGCTGGAAACGCACACTGTACAAGCATACAGACAAAACCTCTGTTTAAACAGCATGCATGTTACACACACACACACACACACACACACACACACACACACACACACGTATCTACAGTGCAATGCTGCAGCACTGTAATGTGTGACAGTGATGTGGAGCTTCATTACAGAGAGACAAAGCAAACTATTTTTGTTCTGCAAAAACAAAACAGGATTCAACACTTTGTAGCATTCTGTTCGGAGACAAAGTATAAACAAGCAGTATAATTATGGGCTCATTTTGAGACAAACAACCAACGTCTGTGCAGTTGTGTGTCTGTCTGTGTGTGCAACTACGTTCTCTATCAGGGATGAGATGAGAGGAAAAGGATGAAAGATACTCTGTCTTACTTGGCAGATGACAAATAAATGACAGCACACACACACACACACACACATTGATCCACACCCATATATACACATGTGTAAAAAATCCCGCGCAGACACACACTCCAAACAAATTTGTTTGAAAAGTGACAGAAGCCTCACACTGTCATTACACAGCTCACGGCTGTCATTTTATTGTTTCTCATCAGTACATCACACATACAAAAAATGTGTTCACACTTACATGTACACACACACAAACACAGGCGCGCACGCACACACACGCACACACACTGCTACCATCCCGAACTGACAAAATCATTTGAACACAAGCAGTGTGAATGCACAGCCAGGGTGTTACAAAACCGCTTGTGTTGCTACAAAACAAACTGCCTTTTTAGCTCTGATGAAGCTCCAGCAGCTAGCGCTAATGAATACAAACACAGATGTGATGGATAAAAGGATGTATGTTCATATGGGGTAATATTAGCATCAAAAACTGTCACTTCTGCTCTCTCCAGGGAAAGAGACACCACAAGTATAAATATGATGGGATTTTAGTGTAAATATCATATAGCACTCAACACTTAGATGTCAGAAATGTTTAAATCTATAAAGCAAATGTGTTTCAAAGCATAAGAGGAAGGCGTTGTGTAAAAAGTCCATCAACATTTCAGAATTAATTAGTGTTTTAACTTTTTTTTTTTTGTCGAGTTGTTTCAAGCTTGTATCACTTGCAGTAAATCAGCTCAAACATGTGTTTATGGACCAATCGCAGCATCAGCGAGGATGATTATCTTTTGATTAAAACCATCTCAAACTCCCCTCAAGCGCCTGTTGCTGCAGAACTGGCTCTAAAACAATGCTTCTTAAGATTTCCTTACCACTTTTGACCTCTGAGTTGCAACACGTAAATGCCACATTTTCCCTGCGATGGAAAGACACTGAATCATAATAAAGACTGACCTTTTGTTGGCTCAAATTTCTCTTGTTATCCCTGAAGAAATTCTGCCTATTTTTTCAGTACAGGAGGAAGCTGAAAGAAAAAAAAAAGAAGGTGTTTTTCTTTCCCCTCTCCTTTGCACCACACTTCAGTACTGCATTTTTCAAAATGACAAAAAAAAAAAAAAGGTGGAAAGCAGGTAAAACTGAGAGCCGTGTTATTTGTTAACTCCTGAAAATGTTTGCTTTAATTGAACAATCTTTACTTAGATTTTCGGCAGCTATAAAAAAAAAAAATCAGGTGGAGTTGCTTAAAATATGCACAGAAATTCAATTCGACTCTGTTTCGGTGTATTTAAAAATGCTGTCTTGTACATTACAAGAGTTATTTGGTCAATCAAAGTGTGATGCACAGAACCATACTGCCCCCTGTTGTGTCAGACAGAGCAGGACACCATATAGACTTAAACATAAAGCAGCTCAGAGGTCGCTCAGGTTTAACTCAGATAAAGGCTCAGTAAAAGTAAGAACTTTAACGTCTCATTCAGGGTGAGAGTTTTTCAGTTTATATAGGTTCACCTGCAGCAGTGGAAGAAGTATCTGGATACTTAAAAATGCACAACAAAGTACTTAATTTTGAGTAAAAATCAGCAAAATATACCTTAAGTACTCAATTTGAAGAAAAATACATTAACTAATGAATACATGAATATTATATCTGACATTATAAGACTATTATTATTGGAAAAAATGTTCATGGTCAGCATTTTACACTTGTAGTTGTTTATTTACTTCAAAAAAGAGTCAGATTTGGATTTAGTTTGCTCAGTGCGTACTTGATCGTAATCATCAGATAAGATATGATGATATGATAAATATGATCAGTGCTTTAAAAAAGAAGAAAAAAACACATTTCTGCTGCAAATGTTTGTTTTCTTTTTTGTTTAATGTTTAAAATATGGCATAAGTTGAACTCTTGTAACTGAGAAGTTTAGACAGAAAATTTCTTTTTCTTCTTTTGTCGAACTCCAAACAACTCTAAAATGTATCACAAAAGGATTCTTCTTACAAATGATCACAAGCCAAATACGTTGGGATGCACTGATGTAATCTTAAGTTTAATTAAGTTTTTCTGCAAGCTAATTGTATGTTCATATTTTGTGTATATGTGCACATTTCTGTGTCGGATTGAAGTATAAAATATTCCCCTCTGAATAAATAGTGGAGTTCAATAAGAAGCTTTAAAAAAGGAAAATCAATAGTCAATTAATTACCTACTATCTTAAAATTATACTTGAGTACTTGAGTAGATATACTGAGCTATTCTCCGCCACTGGAGACTTGGATAGTGTTTTATCGCTGACATAAAAATGCAGCTGCAGCCTGTAACATTTGCCTTTAAAATTTTAAGTTTCTCTCCCACAAGATTGCACTGTGTGACCCCACATTTCTCAATTTTCCTTTCTTTCCTTCTCTCTCTCTTTCTCTCTCTCTGGTACATGCATCCAAACTTGGCCGGCTAACTCCCTCTGAGAGCAGGAGAGAGAGAGAGGGAGGAAGAGCTTCAGAGGGAGGGAGAGATGGATGAACGCACAGAAAAGAAGCAGACAAAGTATAGATGAAAAATAGTAACCTCTGACAGATGAGCGACAAAAACAGAGACCTGAGCGGAGAGATTGATGGCCGGCTGGGAGAACGATGGAGGGTGGAAGGAGAGAGAGGTGGGTGAAAGAGAGTCTAAGCTGGCAGCCAAAGTGAGTGAGAGGTTGAAAGAGGAGATGAAAAAGTAGAGGAAAGGTTCATCTCTCTCCCCCTCTCTTCCTCTCGATCCCTTTTCTCTCCGTCCTTCTCTCTTGGACAGTTGACAACTCGGTAGGAGTCAGACGGCCATCTGTCTGTTGGAGAGGAGTGAACAGCCCTACTTCTTCTCCTCCTCCTCCTCCTCCTTATCTCCCTCGTTTCTCCTCCTCTGCCTCCTCCTCGTGAAACTCTTCCTCTCCATTCTGACAGCGTGTGAGAGAAAGAGAACCAGACAGAGCCAATTGACAGACAGGATGCTAATACACTAATATGCTAATCCGGCTTTGCACTTGTGTGCTATCTGTGCTGAGTGTGTGTGTGTGTGTGTGTGTGTGTGCGTGTGTGTGTGTGTGTGTGTGTGTGGGTGTGTGTGTGTGTGTGTGTGTGTGTGTGGCAAGACCTAGCCCCTGGGTAATAAAACAATACAAAGAGAGCTTTAGGCCTGCTGGGCCCGCAACAGCACTTGAATACCAAATCAGCCAGCAGAGATCACTGGGGGAAAGGTGTAGTGTGTGTCTGTGTGTGTGTGTGTGTGTGTGTGTGTCCGCGTGTGTGTGCGCATGTGTGTGCAGTAGTGAAACAGATAGCGGAAAGCAACCTTGTTTTTCCAGTGGTGACCGTTGTTCGGTAACTCCTGCTTCTAAAAGTAGAGGAGAACAACTTCGCAACAGCTCTGGGCACAGATGGATGAATTTCTTTTAAAAAAAAGAGAGAGAGAGGAAGATTGATGATGGGGAGGGGTGGGGGGGTGCACGAAAAGCAAACAAGCACGGGTATTTATAAAAAGATATAGAGTGCCATAGAAAGGATTGTACAGTTAAAATGCTATTTCTACCAGTTTCACTTCTCTGTTGGTTGAAACACGCACACACACGTTGATGTAAAAACACGCCCAAATACACCGTTTTTTTTTCCCCTCTCTCTCTCTCTCTCTCTCTCTCTCTGTCGCACCCTTGTCTGTCAGCCAGCCCCCTTCGCCTTAATGGACCATACACACAATTACTACTGATTAATCTACCACTTAACATTTTGACCCCACTCAGGCAACACACATGCATACACACACCACTTAACATTCTGGCCTTGCCCTGGTATCACTGGCTTCTCAGGTACCCAGCATGCTGCAGCGATGCTCCAGGGCAGCCCCGCTGAGACCACTGCTGCCTGAAGAGGAGAGGAAGAGCGAGTGTGTGTGTGTGGTTGTGTGTGTGGAGAACATGCCAGTGCCAGCGGGCCCCAGAGGGACGACCATCCAGTCCACGTCCTCAGGGAGCCTCCACACTTTAGGAGTGGCACTACAGTGGGGCAGCACCACAGCCGATGGGGGGCCCAGAGGGGTTGGGGGAGGAGGGGGGGTTGGGGGTCCAGATCATCGTCAAGGGGCCCAAAGGGAGAATAGACTGAAGTGTAGAAAGTAGAGGGGGAAAAAAAGACATCGAGTGTAATGAAGAATGGGTGTATGGGAAGCTGTCAAAGCATCGCTACCACAGCGGTACACTGAGCTGCAAAGGCATCATAATGTTACGCTTCATTCTGCTGGAAGTAAGAAATCTGACAAATACAGTGCAAGAAAGTCTCACGGCACAACCTTATCGGTTTTATACTGACTGTCAGTCATCAGTCAATGACTATCCATCCATTATCTATACTCCGCTGAATCCTCATTAGGGTCACTGGGGGCTGGACTCTATCCCAGCTGACTTGGGGTGAAGACAGGGGACAGCCTGGACAAGTCACCAGTCAATTGCAGGGCCTACAATCACACTCGCATTCATACCTGCAGACAATTTAGAGTTACCAATTAACCTGAGCATGTTTTTGGGCTGTGGGAGGAAGTCGGAGTACCTGGAGAAAACCCATGCATGCACAGGGAGAACATACAGACTCCATGCAGAAAGATCCCTGGAAGGACGGGACGCGAACCGGGGATCTTCTAGCTGCAAGGCGACAGTGCTAACCACCAAGCCACTGTGCAACCCTTCAATGAATTCAATGAATACTTAAAAACATTTGTAGGATCTGCAGAGAAATTGAGGGTTAACAAAATCTAAACTCTCCTTACTTCTGGATTTCGGCCAGTTGGCAATAGTGGAAACAGTCATGAGGAAAATAATGGAATATCATCATGTTTTCAGTTGATATGACAAAGTTTTAAAGCAAAAAGCTGTTTTTTTTTTGTTTTTTTTTTATCCTTCCCGCAGTTACACAACATGGTGTTATATTTAGCAATTTTTTGGAGTCATATTGCTGTCCACCTGATGTATGAAAGCCTGACAAATTAAAGGGAGAAAAAAGGAAAATATAATGAATGCAGACATTTCCAAACAGGATGTAAAGAGTCACTGAAAGAACAGTGACAGGTTGAAACAAGTAATGAAATTCAGTCATTATATTGTAGTTAATAACTGCAGTAACGTTGACAGTTGGTCAGCCAGTAATTATAGTGTTGTTTTATTTAATTGTTGTGTATTCTTAGCTGGCTAGCTGAGGGACACATATATATTTTTCTGCCGCTGTTTCTGGCATAGCTCTGGCCAAAGGCATATATTTTCAGGTTGGGACAGACAGACTGTTCTCATTATTGCAAATATCAGGAATCCTCGAGGGAACTTTCTTCAAAGTTAGGACAAACATTCACTTTAACTAAAGGCTGAACTAATTAGAATTTACTGGTCAAAGGTCAAGGTCACTCAGACAAAATTCATACCATATTTCTAACAAAGTTTCACACAAATGTCTGTTAGAATAAAATGATAATATTTTATATCCAAAGGGCCAAAGGTCAACTCCACTGTGACATCCTAATGTTCTGCAAAGACACTTTGCCGGCCATTATTCAGCACCGTAACTCAGGAGAGACAGAGGGTGAGATTGTGAACATATTTCACATTTGGTCAGATTCTGAATTGGTGATGTTGGTTGAGTGCAGCTGCTATTGGATGGTCAATAAACCCCTCCGGACCGGACTGCTGCCTGTTTGTAGCACCACGATGTCTTGTTTAATGTGAGGTTGTGGAGGATTTGGCACAGTTCAAAGGTACCCGACAGAGCTGAAGTTAGAAACATAAATAAATCACTAAGTAATGTAGAATACAATAAGTATAATAAGTGAATAATATAACATCAGGCTACACTGTAAAGATTTTTTTTTTTTTAAATAAGAAAACTGTATAAACAGTAGAGAAAATGTGAAATATATGTAAAATATTGATGTTTGTAGCTAATTTAAATATAGTTAAATAGTGTAATTTTATGGTCACACATTATAAACAAACAAATTCCTATTTGTAAAAATACAGATTTTTGATGTGGACATTGTGTGCATAGTTTTGGCCTCTTTTTGTGTGTTTCTTTGTCTTGTTTTCTCATATTTCTTGTGTTTGTTTACAATAAACATGTAAATTGATGCAATTTTTTCTGTGACATTGTGATGTTTAAAAATAATAGTAGAATGTTAAAAAATATGTTGTAGTTAATTTGAGTAGTTTTCGTTTAGTTCCTGCTGTCAATAAAGATAGTCAAAGAATGTGACGTCACTTCCTGTTAGTTGGAACATGGAGTCAGAGAGAAGCCATGCAACTGCAGCTGAACAATACGTTCGCATCTGTTGTTGAGGACTACCTAGCAATGTCGTGAGTATTAAAAATGTGCACTAGAGAGGCATATCTTAAGATATCAATGTATGTTTCATGTGTTTGTTTAATAATTTAGGCTAAAAACGAGGTAAAATGCTAATGCTAAAAACGAATGTGAAGCTGCATTGAGATAGTGCATTGTGAAGCTAAAAGGACACACAGGCAATAAATCTTTATTGAGTTTGTTTTATTTTTTGTATTTTTACAGTTTTCACTCTGTGTCATGATGAAAGAGTCCAGTAAAGCCTGTCTCTACGACGACGACTCCTGTTTACACTGTGGATAGAGTTTAACGTTTTGATTAGTCAACATGGGATCATTACAGACATTGTTAGATATCAGCTGTAATTTAACATAATAGAAAATCTGTAAAATAGCTGTTTACCTTATTTTGATGTATTTTCATTATTTATTCATTATTTTATGCTTAATATGCACGTATTTTTCTTTCAAATAATGGCAAATAGCTGTGAAATAGTGGTAATTTGGCTCATTTGAATGCTCAAAGCTTAAAACATTTGCTGGTTTGGCTTGTTTTTTTTAGGGCTGACATATAATGGAATACTTTTTTCAATGATTTTACTAGTTATTATCTATATTTTAGCAAAACTGGGAAAAAATGTAAAATAACCATAAATGCATAAACATTTTTACAATGGTTAATCACTTTATTAAATTACTTTATATTCATCTGTACATTGCGAGGGAGCTCTCTAGATCTGCATACAGACAAATCGGATGATAAACATTCATACATTTGCCAAAAAAATACTTTTAGACAGTTTGCTAGTCAGACAGAAAGCCTTCGTGCTGAGTCCATTTTTAACAATGCAGACAATTCACTTTAACATTATAAAATTGTAGAAGTGAGCTGAGAGCAAGGGGATGAAAGGAACACAGGGAGCTGAGGGAATTAAATGATATAAAGTGAGAAAAAGAGAGATGCACTATATCGATAAAAGGTTTGAATGTGGCAGAAAGGTAGCGGTGAGGGAGCAATAGATCAAGGTCTGCCAGGACCACTAGGGGAATGCAGGGATACAGTGACAGTGAAAGATGGAGGGAGGGTTTGAGTCAAAGACAAACGAGAAGGAGAGAGAAGGATACTAATTATTTCCGGGGCATTGATGTGAACACTCCACGGGCCGATGATGGGTTCGTGTGATGTACGTTCATGTTTCCAAGATGGTTCCCTGGTGCAGGACAACTGTGGTAGTGTGACAGTTCAGAAGTCTGTGGGGGTTTTTGCTGTACGTTTCAAAGTTGTCAGAAGCTGCCAAAACTGAGATTTAGTTTATTTTAATTGGCTAAGGTGGGGCAAAGATGACACCTGTCTAGAAATCTGTTTTTTAATATTCTGTTCTCAAAGATCATTGGTGCAAAGTAAACAAATACATTTGGGTCAACAACTAATTGTGGGACTTTTTGTATCATAGTTGACATTTTTGCTGTTTTCAGGCCTAAAATCAACATGGGCGCCTGTAACCAAACACCACATGGCATTTTTGCAGAAAGATTCTTCTAAATATTCTATATACAATTGAGGAAAAATTGAAATTGAAAGTTGTTTATGAAGATATTGTAGTAAACCTGTTGACATGCGATAAATCCACACTTGACTCACACACTACTTTATATTAAATAACTCAGAAAGCCTTGGAGTCTTCCAGTCTTTTCTTCAGGAGGAAATGACATGTGGAGCAGGTCATGTGATCTGGAATTAACACACTTCCTTCAGAGGTGTTTTTGTAATGGGGAACTTAGTGGAAAGTGATTTTTCTGACACAGACACAATTTGTTATTTTCTATCAAATTTGATATATTGCCAAAAAAGAAGTATCTGTCATGATTATCTCAACTTAATAAAAAGAACACAAAGCAATTTTTTTGAATAAGCTCATTTTATTATTGTTTAGCTAATTAGAAGGTGGTTGTTATTAAATTTCTATGGTTATTTAGATGACATTTTAGTGATATCCAGTCATTTTTTACTAAGTGATTGTTTCCATAAAAAATAATGATGGAATTTGTAAAGACATGATCATAATGAACATAAAAAAAATGTTTGTTTTTTTTTTACTTTTAATAAAAATGTATGCAAGATATGCCTCAACAGACTCCTCTCCGGATTATCTTCTGAATTGTTTTTACAAGACTGCTCTAGAACCAGTGTGAGCTCTAATGTTGGTTATCTGTCACAGCAGTGACCTGTCACGCTGAGCAAAGTCGAAACCAAGTAAAACACATTTTGACATCCATCAGTCTTGAGAATTCACCATGCGAGCTCATAGTAACATTTCTTCAAAAGTCCCTCAATTATATATTGACCCATTTACTCAACTACTCTATTGTTTTTGAGGTACTTGCATCAAGTCTGCATCTGTAACATTCTTATGGAGTAAGAGGAAGTTTATGTACTGCAGTGCTTTTAGTAATTTGCAGAAAATCTCCATTGTTGAACCTGAAATTTGAACACACATGTTGTGCTTATAGTGTTTTCCTGTGCATTATTAAGCATATATAGTATCTTTCCTAATTAAAAAGTAGCATCTTTGTCATGCTAAGGATTTTGCTAACAAGATGCACTGGTGTCCAGACAGCTTTGTCCAAAAATGTAAAAATGGAATTTGGAATGTGTAAAGTTTAATATTTCAGCAAGATATTTGAGTTATTGTTGGTGAAAGAGAAAAAAACATTTGTGCAATGAAAACTGGTCACAGCGGTTGCAGCAACTTCCGAATGTTACTACCACTGATATTCCAGACATGCACTGTTTTGACAAGGATTTAATGAAAACCTTAGGAAAAGAAGTACATAGAAACAAATAACAAGAGTGAATGAAAATCATGCACTCACTGACAAGTTTTATGGTGGGTAACATGTTGGAAATCATGTCTGAGTGTGTGTGTGTGTGTGAGTGCCTGTGTGCAGTCCACTAATGAGATATTGACTCCACTGTGACGGTGGTACATTGTTTATTCCACTTATTTATTTATGAGCATTTAATGTGTGAGTTCAGCTGAGTTCCTACAAACACATGGCGAACGAGCGAGGCAGAGACAGAGAGAGATCAATATGCAACATTAACACAGGATTGTCTTTAATGTTATTTTCATTTGGAAAACACAGATCCTCTGTTTATTTCCATTTCCATAACCCTGATTCTCTTCTGATTGATGCCAGCGGTGCTCCTTACCTCTCGGTGTAGCTGTCGTACGCCCCCCCTCCACCTCCCGCACTCTCACAGGCATCACACCCCACCCGGCCCTCTCTTTTCTCCCGCTCTCCTGGCTGTGTCAGCAGCAGCACCAGCAGTACTTGGGTCTTTGTGTCTCCTTCATATCATCTTGTTAAAAATTAAAGTGATTCTACTTGCCTCCATCTTTCTCTCTCTCTCTCTCTCTAATGCTAATCTGTTCCCTGTTGGACCAGTATGCAGATGAGACGCAAATACAGCGAAGCCTGATGAATAGTGATGAGGCTACAATTCATGCACATGCCCACACACACACACACACACACACACACACACACCTGAGCAGCCTTGGAATGCCCTGTGGTTTACCTGTCTGTCTGTCAATCAAAGCATTGACCTAGTGAAGGAAGGCTGTGTGTGTGTTTGTGTTAGCATGTCCTCAAATTCACTCCTCCAACTAGTTAATTAAAGTAAAAATAATACCCCGAAAGCCTTTATTTTTATTCTAATAAATAATATAATATTGTCAAACCAATATAGTTTTAATTTACAAATGACTAGGAGATGTTAGACTTCTCCGAAAATGTTACTGTCTCTGTTTAAATGCACTTAAGTTAATATAGTTTCACTTTTAATTATTAGTATGACAATGTAAGGAATGAAATCTAACATGGCTTCCGTCTTAATGGGAGCACAAACATACAAAAAGTACATGTTTAAATGTTCTTTTTGGTCAGTTCATCTAAAATCTATCAACTGTGAACCCCACTGAAGTGTTTTGCCTCTAAATATCGCTTCTCTCACTTGATATCTTGAACTGGGGAGAGCAGAATTCCCCTTTGCCCCACTGGGAGATGTATGGTTTCCTGCATGAGTGAACTGGGTTGGGGTCTATTACATACAGAGACAGAAAACAGAAGTAGGAGAAATGCAACTGGATCAACATGTGCCCAAATTTGACTCCACTTAGTGATACTTATTAGAAGATGATGGCAAATATAGAGTGTTTACTCACAACCAATGTGATCTGCTGAACTAGAGCTGACCTCACAGGATGTACACTAAGGCAGCAAACTAAACATAAGATGTATGCAGTGGGAGTAGAGTTGTGGTTGAAACCTATTTAGAGCCTGATATTAACCTAATGTCCTGTGGGATGTCAGTTTTAAGAGCCTCCGAGTTGTCAAATCTGGGAGTTGAAATTTGGTGACACAAAAAGTGAAGCGCAAAATGTCACATGCTGCAGGTCCTTTCCCCATTCTTCTCCCCACTTTCCTGTCTCTCTGACTGCTGTCTCTCAATAAAACCAGAAAAAGGGCAGAAAAATAACTTTAAAAAAAATGATCGTGGGGCTGATTCGCTTTTGGTCGTTCTGTGAATCACACTATTCAGCTAATGAACAAGTTTATATTGGCTTGGTTGACTTGAAATTTTAAGTTTTCTCAACTATTCTTTTTTTTATGGTGTACATACAAGGATTAAACAGTGCATCAAGTGGCACATAATGTATGATAATAAAACAAAAGATCGCATCTGAGCTAAAAGCAAGGTTATCAAAGTGTCCAAATTATTTAAAAGTCTCTTCATACGTGATGATAATCTAACTACTGCTTTGCAAGCTGTAAAATAATCATACTGCGACAGCTGTGATGGAGCTCAGTGCTGAACCTGAGGACAGCTGCTCTGTAACAAATGATTTATCTGCAGCAGATAAACTGTGACTCCATGTGACAGCTCACCTGTCAGATGTGAAGAAAGTACGTCATTTACTGTAAGAATCTTATTGATCCTGCCTCCACGTTGAGGATAGTTTATAATTATGAGTAATTAATGAAGTAACTGCTGTTGTTCCATGTGCTGTCTCCGTTTGGTGATGCTCATATAGATCCAGCTGCTGTCTAATGCTGCAGGTATTTAACAAACTCTGAGGAAAGATTCCCACAAACAGCTGGAGGCAACAAATTAAACTTCAGCTCCTGTTAACATTTTGTCAAATCCCACATTACATCCATTATAAAAGAGGCTCATTAATCTGTTAGATTTTAATAGATTCATGATAAACGTGATAAAGAGAGAGCGTTCTTTGCAGTTAAGTTGTAATTTTTGTGCAAAAATACAACTGGCTGAACTGTCAAGGCAGAGTTCTATTGTAACGTCGTGAGGCATCTGAGGAAGAATGTTCCTTTCAAACAGCCTAAGTTGCGACACAATGGCATGGAAGTGCTCCAGAGTGCTGTGTGCCAGGTCACAGAGTAGCATTTACAAGCAGTTTTTTGATCGCAACAACACAATCATCACTCCTCACCAGCTCAGCTCACCAGATTTGGCTCCTTGTGCTTTCTTATTTTCCCCCAAAATGAAATCCAAGCTAAAGGGTCATCTTTTTGACACAGTTTAAGAAATTCAACACCCATTGTAAACAGCTTTTGACATATTTACATAACAGGACTTCCAGAGAGTGTTACATGACTTGCAGGAGCAGCATATCACTTCAAGGTGACTACTTTAAAGGGGATGACAGCCAACTTTAAATCTAGTACATTTTTTGATTTATAATGGCACTGCCTTGTAATTTTTTGATTAACCCTTGCATTGCTGCTGAAATGTGCAAAAAAAAAAATCCCCAAATGCCTTCACACAACTTCAGGAACACAGTTTGTGATATGGACATGTTACTTGGTCTTACATATAAGATTAGTGTTGCGACTTCGCCTGAAAGTGAGCAAAGTTTTTGTTTGTTTTATTAAGATCCCCATCAGCTTTTGCAAGGCAGCAGCTATTCTTTCTGGGGTCTTCATAATTTCATTAGTGACAACGCAAAAATGCAGTATGGACACACAATGCATACAAATCAGAATTACAGAATACACAAACAGTACATGCCAAATACATACAAAAAAAACACATACACAATACACAAGGCATGTATACAACCAAAGAAGTATTCAACACACAATACTCCCACACTGAATCATCATAAAATAGATTTAGTCCTACTACAAAGATGCCATGACCCAATAATAATAACGATCAAAGGATGGTCTGCCGTAAAAAACTGTGATTTCAGTCTAATGAACAGTGAAACACAGAACATTGCATCCTCACTGTTCATTACATCCACAATTTATACAGTATAATTGGAATCTGTCTTGCTATTTGAATATTGCAGCCATAACATTTGAGTTTATAATTTAGTTTTTTATTTGATTACAGTATTTTTACTTAAAGCTGATGCATCCGGATGCAGTCAGACTAAGTTCACAGTGTGGGGCTGCATTTAAGAAGTGTTCTCAGGGAAATTTAAATCTGCATTAAACAAAGTAATGTTAAATGAAATTTAAGGTATCGCCAAAGATATTAGTGCACCATTTCATACCGTAGTTGTTCTACAGATAGTAATGCAGTATCTACTATAGATAACAGTCACAACATACAGAATATAGCGAGAGGCTCAGCTATAGGGTCCAATCACAGCAGTCGACTCTTTTCCAGTGCTGCATACCAGGTGAAAAGAGAATGACAGAGATTGAGCGTCTGACATTTTCAGTTCCAGCAGTGTACGATGCCACCTAGTCCTGTCGCCTGTCACTGCATTCATCCAGTCCCTCTTCTAACTAGAAAAGCAAACTGCTGCAGCTAATGACACGCTTAAAAATACACTGACACACACACACACAAAGACACACAGCTGCAGAGTAGGCTGTTTCCTGTATACCGTTCTCAGTGTGTCCACATTACTGTTCCATCTGCGCAGGCATTTCCTGTCCGACCTTGAAATCGGGCCCTCAGCCACCACCACCACTTCACACACACTCATTCCCCATTTCCCTACATGCTCTGTGTGTTTTCGAGACAAGCATCCTTTTTCTCACACATACATTCGCATGCTCATCTGCTGAGGAACACACAGCAAGCCCACATTTTGACTTCAGCCCTGGCAAGCGTCCAAATTAAAGAGCAGTTTGGCGAAAACAGTCGCCAGTTGAAGATAAATGCGTAAACACCCCCGAACTGTAATTATCAGTTATGAAAAAGCAAACCTGTGGGGGCAAAATCACGGCATTGTTTTCATGACTAGCAGCTAAAATGCATCACAAACTCCCACTTTACAAGCGCCCAGAGTCACTCTAATCTGCCACTTTCACACTGGGGAGCCGTGATGTCATCAATCAGCAACCCGGCGCTCGAGCGGCGGCCAGCCTTCCCCAAACCAGCCACATGTGTTTTTATTCAGCAGGAAAGTTATAGCAGAAAAGGTCAGGTCACAGATAGTTTACAATAATATTATTCATGTAAGGGAAAGTGGAAATGATCCCTGCATGTGACTTCACTCTGTTTACACAAGCATGCCCCGAATACATTGATATCGCCAGCCAGTAAAACGCACCACGTCCACACGGAGAGAGCACAACACACATTAACTGCGTGCACTGGATTTCATAAGGTGATGGAAAGGAACCAAGCCAAAGTCCGACAATTAGCAAAGATTTAAAATAACAACTGAGGGCCTGGGGCGTAGTGTTAAAGCAGAGGAGACATAATAAGGGTCAGAGTTATGATTCCAACTCACAGGAGAAACAGAGACGCTGTTATAGTGTTCGAATATTCACTGCCAAATGGTTAGTAGCTCTTGGATTAGTTCTCTGGTTGTATTTTAATACTGACTTGACGAGGAATATTAATTAAAATACGGCCCATTAAAGTTGGGGTATATGCATTTTGTGAATTAATGCTGTTGGCTGTGTTTTGACACCAGGGGCAAAAGAAACAAATGGATGGACCCAGAGGAAAACTATAAACTATGACTATTTCTGCTTTATGAAGCTGCCTTGTCCAAGTGAGAGTTTGTACTTATTGTGTGAGTACAGATGTGGAATCCATTAATCACACTGTGGCCAAAAAGGACAAAAACCTCCTCACACAGCCATATTATGGGGACTTCCTGCATATTTGAGGACAAAAATCTGGCCCCCTCAAGGTAAACTATTAAAATCTGGGGTTAAGACTCAGTTTCTGGTTAAGATAAGCTACGTGTCTACATGATTCATGCATCGCAATGTCTTCCATAGCGACAGAGCAAGCCTGTGTGTGTGTTACAGTCATAGTTTCCATGTGAAAAGAGAACACATCATCAGACACACAGGATACAGCACCAAACTTCCCATGGGAGAATACAGAACATAGTGAGAGACAGAAACGTAGTCATGACTCTGCTGTTGTCAAATAGTTGACACAATCTGCACATCCAGAAAAACTCCAGCAGCGTTCCGATTTAAGGTTTGTCTCGTCGTTACATTTGCTAGTGTGCTGAGGTCATACCCCCATATCCATCATCATTAAAGGTATTTTTAATCAGTTTTTTTTGCACAGATCTTGAGCTTGTTCACTCCCATTAAGTTCCAAAAGGTTTGGAAACGTTCATTTGATCACTGCAATCCGTCACTGATTATTGTGAGTGAGAGGAAGCCGATTTTTATTAGCGAAGTTGCATCAGAAGAGCTCTGTTATCTTTCTATATAATTTGAATGGGCATGCTCAGACATTTTCATTTAAAAAATGTCTTCTAACCCTCTGAACCCAAACCAGTGTTGGGTCATTTTTCAGTGCAATATAAAATCCTGTACTTCCTTGGAAACAGCACAACCATGATTAGAAATAGAAAGCATCAAACAATGTTATTGTGAATTATTTTTTTAAAAAAAAACATAGAATTCGACAAATCCCAAAAAGAATTTTAAAAAATACAAAAAACTGTTTCTTTCATTATTTATTTTACAGAATAATTGAAAACCTGAGATCTGCATGCACAACATTTTTTCTAACATTTCCAGTAACTGAAAAAAACACAGCCTACAGTTCAACCTAGTTCAGTCTCAGAGGCTTTGGATTTTTGCTCCACATAACTGTTTGTTACAGCTACCAATGGCCTCACAATTGCACTAAGATGCACAAATATTTGGGTTTCATCCAGAACTAGTTGATGAAAGCAGGTCCTTTTTGGTGAATTTTCAAATGAGACATATAGAATAATGTTTTTATAAGATATCACTACTTTTAACAAATATTTGAGTAATTTTGCAGATGGAAGCAAACAGACATGACAGATTATTAGTCCAAGGGCCACTGGAAAGTTAAACATCTGATTTTGATAAGACTAGTCGAAGAACAGCAGAGTGCATTCATTCTCTCCATGAACATGATGTTTAAGCAAACTATTTGTAATTTTGGTGTTTTGTTAAAAGACAGCATGACTTTCAAACCTGCTGCCAGGTTTAGGGTTTCAAATGGTTAAGCTATTATTTGTCACCAAATGAGGTAACACAATGATGATGACAGAATGTAATATGAAGGTCTGGCCCAGCTGTTGACTGACTTGACGTCATTCAGCCAACACCTTTAGATCTGTAGAAAATGAGATTCAAAAGCAAACTTGCAATATCATGGCGTATTGCCACAGTTGCTTCCTGAGCTGAGATCAATACTTTATACTGACAATGATATTAACATGTGTATGTGAGAGGGATCGCTCATAGCAATGAACCCTGCAGCTCCTCTCAGCTCTACAGAGCTTCACAGCATCTGGAAGCTTATTGTTTTGGTTTTACAGCTCAAAACTTAACCGTCTGATTCAGTCCCTGTGGACTGTCTTTTTTGGAAGCAACAGGAGGCTGTTTTCAGCACAAAAAAATGCAAAACTAATAAATACTCTAAAAAATTGAAAATTATAAAACCTCTAAATTCCACTGTAGACTGCTTGTACAAAGCCAAACACAAGTTAGACACTAGCTGTTGATTAGAGAGTAGCACCTAAATAGCCAGATATTTCACTTTAAGAGTTCATAGAGACCAAAAACAAAGCTAAAAGAGAATGCATGTTGGACTTCTGGTGGACAGAAACACAGCCCCAAATGAATGATACTTGGGTGTCTCAGTTCTTCAGTCCCAGGCTTCATTTATGACGTAACTGTTCAGTGCTTAGTATGTTTATACTATTGACATACACTGCTTGGCCAAAAAAAAAGTCACCACCTGGATTTATCTGAACAAATTGGTAAGAGCCTTCCATTGGACAATTACTGTAGTGACGAATATGTTTCAGCTGCAACAGCTTATTTAACCCGAGCTGATGCAGTGAGGAGCTTCTCATTCCTTAAACAACCATGTCAGACAACATATCCTGCGGTCATAGAAAGGAAGTTAATCTGTCTCGGAAGGGTCAGATTATTGGCCTGCAACAAGAAAACAATGAAAGAGATCTTTGAAACTACTCAAATCAGGTTAAGAACCATCCAACGCATTCTGAAAACCTGGAAGGATAGTAGTGAACCATCATCTTCGAGGAACAAATGTGGTCGGTCATGTGATCTGATGAGTCCAGATTTACCCTGTTCCAAAGTGATGGGCGCATCAGGGTAAGAAGAGAGGCAGATGAAGTGATGCACTCATCATGGCTAGTGTCTTCCAGCCTGTGGGGGTTAGTGTTATGATCAGGGGTTGGTCAGGTTCAGCAGTGTTATGTTCCCAAAGAATGAGGTCAGCTGACTACCTGAATATACTGAATGAGCAGGTCTTTCCATCAATGGAGTTTTTATTCCTGATGGTATGGGCATGTTCCAAGATGACGATACCAGGATTCATGGGGCTCACGTGAATGTGGGGATCAGGGAGCATGAGATGTCATTTTCACTTATGGATTGGCCTCCACAGAATCCAGACCTCAGCCCTATTGAGAATCTTTATGATGTACTGGAGAAGACTTTTCGCAGCGATCCGACTCTCCCATCATCAATACAAGATCTTGATGAAAAATTAATGCAACTCTGTACAGAAGTAAATGCTGTGACATTGCAGAAGCTTACTGAAAAGATGCCACAGTGAATGAGTGCCGTACTCAAAGCTAAAGGCTGTCCTACAAAATATTAGAGTGTGCGACTTTTTTTTTTTTTGGGCCGGGCAGTGTATGTGACCATATGTCACCATTGTGTTTCCAGGTTGTTTCTGCTGCCTTTAAGTGGTCAACAAATCAGGTATCGCAGGTCTAAACAATCAGTGCAGAACTTTTGTCTTAATCTTCTGGCAGCAACTCTTTCTGGGTTTTTCCTCCTAGTTGCTGTTGTCATTACCTGATATGCAGCCAAATCCATCTCAGTCGCTACTTTTCCCTCCGTATTCAGTTCTGGCAAAACCAGTCATTGCTGTCTAACATGAAACGCATCACTACTGGTGTGCCGGAGTGGAATGCCACCACAGAAAGCAGATTTAAAACTTTGATACAGAAGATACAGAGAGATTTACCTGGCAGTGATAGGCCTAATGCCATTGTGTGAACTCAGCTGGCAAGGCATTTATGTAAAGGATGTTCCAACACTGTAACTTTGACACTCTGAAACTGTTTTGCATTCAAATAAGATTTTAAACCAATATGCTACCATGCAATTGTACAATTAGAGATGATTAAATCAGCAATAAAAGCAAAAACAGACAAAAACAACTGCAGTCTACAAAACCATAACAAGGATAACGAGACTGCCTTGCTGAAGGTTCTCTAATAGTGATAACTGAGGGTAAAGTGTTGTTTCATTGGTTCTCTCATGCTTTTGTCCTCTTTGTCCCACTCAAAATCTGCCGACTCACTTCTGGAACCATTAAGCAACTCCTGCCCCCTTCCTCTGTGCGAACTTTGAGTTAAATGTGGGGCACAATGCCTTTTCTTTCACAAACCCACACACCAATAATAAACACACCCTTTTCCATAAAAGATCAACCTTATGTCATTTTCCCAGTAGACTGGAGCATCTGCAGCAAATCAGCCTCACTCTTCCTCCACTCCCTCTTTTCTCTCCCACTCCTTTGCTTCTCCCTTCTTCCTCTATTTTTCCCTCTTTGCATTTTTCTGTGATTAGGAACAAGTGTAACTGGCCAAAACTTCCTTTCTCTCACACAAAGACACACAAACGCTGGCTTCTGATGCATGTTCGCTGTCATGAGCAGGTGCTTGTCTTCAGCCTGTCCTGTCTCATCAATCATGCTGCTGCTCCAAGACTCCAAAAGCAAAGGAAGAGCTGAGTATAAATAGAAAAAAATATGAGATTCATGTCTTTATTCCCCGTGCCCCTTTAAAACATCAGTTCTGCAGTATAATGTGACCTTTCTGTGGTCTGTTTTACCAACGATTTTATACATGTGCATTTTATTTGATTGATATTTGCATTGTGTGTCCTGGAGATGTTTTGTCTTGTTCTGTTTCTTATTAAATAGTGAACTTAACCACAAAAGCAGCTGCTTTTCTGAAGGAGCAGCAAAAAAAAAAATGTGTGTGGGAGAACTAGAGATGCAGAGAAATAACTTGATTAGTCAGATCGAGCATTTAGCACTGCTCATATTCCTAGTTCACACAGTGGAAGTCCCCTCCTGTGCATGTTGTTAATGGACCGGACCTGTCTGTGCAGCGCAGCGGACGCAGAATTTCCCATGGCTGATCATCATCTCTGGTCATGGGTGCCTTCCACCCCCTCCATCTCGCCCACTCTCCATCCCAACGCAACAAAGAGGGAAAACAAGTCAAACAATTCACAGTTTCCCATTATTTTCTCTGTCAGCATATGGTTCCAATCAGCCATGTGTGTGTGAGAGAGTGAGACTGTGTGTGTGACACCATGTGAATGTTTTCTTATTTTCCATACATTGCTCCGCAGATACAAAGCTCTTTGTTCACACTCTTTCTCCATCTCTCTGGCTCCTCCTTCCTCTCACGCCCTCTCCATCCTCCATCTCTCTCTCTCTCTCCAAATCCATGTCTTTGATTCTCAGGTTTAAAGACTCTCTCTCTCCCCTCTATTTTAGTCCTGCTTTTCTTGGCTGCAAGTCAGACCTCAGGCAGACCTAGAGGTCTTTTTCCCAAGCGATCTCCAGTGTGGACTCCAGGGAACAGAAAACACACAGATACACACTCAGAAACACAGGCCCTGCCCTCCCATGCTCTGTCCATTTCCTCCTCTTCCTCTGCTCCTATCCCATATCATTCCCTGTCTGCACCTCCTTGTTGACTCAGTGCTGTTGTATTACTTTAAAACTGTTGTGCGGTCATGGTTTTTGGGAGAAAAGAGAACACAGTGTTCAAAATCAAGTATTGTGTTCATGGCCTAGTTGCACCACACAGATCCATTTGTACATTATGAGGCTTTATGGGTGTTTTAAGGTGTTATTTATCCAGGTAAATCCCTTCAGATTCTGGGATCTTAATTACAAAGCAGACCTGGTTGAAGCTGCAGCAGCATATTTACTCTCTGACTGAACTGCAAATACAAACAAAAGCTTCTCCACATTCTGATCAGTCAGTTTAACAACTGATAATATAAAAGGAAATGTGTCTTATCGTTTACTGCACTCTCCAAAAAAAAAAAAAAAATGACACTACAGAACTTACTGTGTAGATGAGACAAATCAACTTTTGCATTAAAATGGACTGAATTTAATTAAAAATGGCAACATGTTTAGATCTTTTAATGAATTGAAAGTAGTATTAATACTGGAACAAAGGAATAAACAAGAAAAAATGTTGATTTTGATATTTAAACTTTCGCTTAAGTACATCAAGACTATCATCAAATTTTAATGAAAGTACTAAAACAACCCATCGTGCAAAATATTATAAATGTTTTGTTACTGCTGTTATCGACTGCTTTACACTGATGTGTATTGTGACAAATTATAAGCACTTTTAGGTCATCTTTTGGATTAATAATTTAAATTTGCAAAGTAACTAGTTACTGAATTTATAAAATAACTGTAGTGTACATAGTCAATAACATAATACCTCAAAATTGTACTCAAGTACACAACTTCCTTTATAGTGCTGTCAGAAAGTCATATTGAGGCCATGATTCAGCCTTTGTCCGTCTGCAAATGATCAGTGGACTGTGAATGTATAGATCTAACAGCAGAACAGAACATTTTTTATGTTGACACTGATACTGTGATGATAATTTCTATGCTTCAAGGCTTTAAAACTGTTATTTTAACAGAACTAAGTGTGACATATCTGTGAGATCTACTGTGCATGGTGAGGGTTTGGAGGCAACAGCAGGACTACAGTGCTCTCTAGCGGTGAGGCAAAGTAGAGCATTGACGTTTCACAGGCTTGACTTTACCAGCAAAACATCAGGTTTTATGATTTTTGCCATTACCAGAGATTATTGATGTTTTTTTAAATGCAAACAACAACATGTTTGTGAATTTCTGTCACTTTTACTACCTTAAATATGTCTGTGAAGTAATTTGGTCAGTCTGCTTTCCCTGGATGACACAGTGGTGGAATAAGTGTCAATGTAAAATCTCCATATTGAGTCAACGCTATTCAACAGTGACAGCAAGAAAAATATTAAACGGATACCACTGTAGATGCTAAAGTGCTTTATTCACTTAAAGATGTCAGTTTGGCTCTTTAAAGCGGATAATTTGACAAAACATTTGAGCAAATTGTGCAATCAAAAAAAGGGCACATACCTGCTTAATAGTAGGGTTAATCTAAAAGGCTATAACCCACTTAAATTAGTCTGACGGGCTTCATTTTATGTTTAAATATGTTATTTTTAAAGACTCATCAGACTCATAGACAGCCAGTATTTGAAGAACATTTAAGTGAATCTGTAACCTTTACTGAAGATCTGAGTCTAATAAATATTGTTTCAAACCCACATCCTCTCACTGAAAATCCAAACTACTTCCATGTCTGTGAGATCACTTCTTTGATGCAGTACTAGATTTTACTCACAGGATGGTGGTATTTCTTTCTGTATGAAAGGTGTCAGCTGCAGTAACACTTACAGACTCTAAAAAATTCAGCATATAAAGGTAATAATCCAAAATGTTTGCTGTTCAGTTGTCATGGTAGCAGGTGTATTAATATTATCTCTAACAGGCACACGTTTCAATTGTTTTGGTTTTTTGTGTTATTGTACTACTATTAGTTCCACACTTACAGTTTTGTATCTGCAAGTACACAAGGGTCTGCTATGTATACCTTATATGCAATGTTCCCTCTAATCTTTCAAGAGTCTGAGCAAACACACAAACTCCCTGAGCGGTTCCTTGGACCACTGTGAGCAACATCAGACGTGTGCACTGTGGTCACACCAGCATCGCATCCATTCAAGTTACATGGTTTATTAAAAGAATCAAATTACAGCATTTACATTTCTGTTAAAACACTTTGTCAACAGGAGCCAGTTGAAGGCTGCAGTGATTTTAGTGACACTACAATGTATAAGAGTGAAGTTATTGAATATTTGTCTCTCTTTACTGTTGCAGACGGACCCTGTTCACTCCATAGACACCAATGTTATTCCTGTAGCTTGAAAGACAGCTACTTTTGATAAAACTGGGCTTATAGCACATTGTCTGCCTTGCAACAATGGGAAAGAGGCACCGTTTATGTTTTGACAACCTATATCTAATGAGTTATTGATGCTGGAAGTCCCAATCTGTGAATATCTTTCCAACTTTACTGAACTTGGGGCCACTACCACCTAAGGAGTGATATATTTAATTTAGAAAAAAGCATTTAGCCATACTTAAAGCTTTAAATGCTTTATTAACACAGAACTAAAAATTTTGTATTGTTTTATTATCACAGGTTCTGTCTGAAAAGAGGTGGCATCATTTTAAACAGTGAAATCAAACTAATAAAATGTAATGACCAACCAGTGTGCAATACTGGATTCTGCAAAAACATCAATAATTTTTTTTTAAAATCTAAATCTTATCTTAACACAGTTAATGTATTAACTTATTTTTGTGTGTATGCATGCATTTATTGATTTATTTAGTACTGTTAACATATCAGAGTTCTGAGTGAGTTTTTCTTAAGACAGGCAAAGGCCATTTATTGATTACATATAGGCTGTTAAATGTTTATTAAAAACTAAAAAGCATTTTTAAAAAAACAACTTAGGCATTTATTGAGTCACTAAAATACTGTAGAGTACAGACCACATCAGCATGATTATAAGCATCCTCTGGTAAATTAACAACCAGATACTGATGTCTCTCACCATATGGACTTCAGGAGATGACTGGGGAATGATAAACTGTGACCTACTGGTTGGATTCTCTCTGTTCTCATGTTTCTTACATGTTTGTCCCCTGACAGCCGGGTCGTAATGTTTTTTGAGCAACACACCATACTATGACGTTTTTACAATGATGGTTCTACTATGGAACCAGTTTGACATGTTCAGGTGTTCTTTGTGTGAAAACTCAGAGATTTCAGGTATCAGAAGGTGGTTATCAACTTTCTTTGTTAACTTTCTGCTTCAACTTTAAACTAAATTTCCTTCACTAACCCAGCCCTCTGGACTTCCAGTAAGCTGTGTTCCTATTGGCTGTCCAGGTGGCTGCTTGGTATTATCAGGAACACCTGAGCAGCTCACTGTCTTCCTGCTTTATTTAGCTGCAGCCAAACATTTCCTCTGTTTCTCTTCATCACTGAACCGGGTTTGGCTCCGTTGCTTTAGTTTGTTCTTTAGGTGTTGGCTTGCAGCTTCCAGCAGTAAAATCGTCTTTAATGTGTTTCTTGGTGTGTTTTAGGGCTTTGTACTGGATAGTTGTCTTGGTAAATGTGGTTCTTTAGCCACAGTTAGCACATGGTGCTAATGTGTGCAGTGATTAGTGGATTTGCTGCAGCTGAGTTGTGTCTTTATCTTGGCTGTAGTGAGTCTTTAGAGGTTTTTGGTCACACACATTCTGTATTCTTGTTTGAGAACCAATGTTGGTTGTCCAGGAGACTTTAGCGTTTGGGTTGTGCTAGTTTGGTTTTTGTACGGTTTAATTTGGACAACTATCTTGAGGCTCCTCCATGTGGTTTGGTGAGGTTTTCTGCAACAGTTCTACAAAGCAACCTGCAGCAGAAGAGACTTTGAGAGTTTTTAGGAAGTTCTGGAGACCAGACTTTAGAGCAGCAGAAACATTTGTCAGCAGTTTGAGCAGGAGAAGATGAGCTTCAGAGTAGAAATGAGACGGAAACCTTCTTGACCCGTGTAGTGAGGTCCTGTACGAAGAGTTTGAGCAGGTTGTGAAGAGTCTGTAGTTCTTTGGTCTGAAAGCACAAGAAGAGTCGACTCATTAAAGGAGAAAACAGGAGATATTGTTGGTTCTTCTGTCGCTCTGCAGTTTCCTTAGACTGAATATCAAGTTTATATTTTAAATGATTTCCCATGTGAGCCCAAGAAGACTTCAATAAACTCCCTCCATCCCCTGGACACAACATATTTTATTACCATGTTAAATCTTTTTTTTAAAAATGTTTTTGAGTTTTAATCATAGGTTTAGCATAGTTTTTTCTCTTTGCCTGTTTAGTTTTGTCATCTGTGTAAAAGGTGCTAAACAAATAAAGTTGAATTGATAAACTGAATAATTGACTAACTCATGATTGTAACAACAGAAGTATTTTCATTGTGATTTAAGGGTTTGTTTCATTTTTAAGGTTAGGGTTAAAATCTTGACAGAAAAAGAAGATTAAAGACATAAACTACATAACAAAAAGCAATTAAATCAAAGGGAAAAAAAATTAATACAATAAAACTTTTTAAAAGTTTTATTATTAAAAAGATTTAAGAAATTTAAGATGTAATTTTCTAATTAAACATTTAATTTTTTAATTAAATGTTTTATGTTTTAAAAGGTTTAATAATCTAATTAAATGTTTTGCATTTTTTAAAATGTTTAACATTGTTCTTGTTTAATTGTATTTTTTTTTTAATGTTTAATCACGGAAAATATTTTACCTGTAATTTTCAATATTGTATTTTAAAAATTGTGTTTAATTTCATAGTGACATGTATTGTATCATGTTGAATTATCTCATTCCATATTTTTGTCTGTTAAATAAAGTTAAACATTAAATACAATTAAATTATATAGACATATACCACCTTTTAATGTTTAGTTTTCTTTTTAAAAGTTTCATTGTATTTTCTGTTTAATTCCTATTTGAAGTTTTATTGTCTTTAAGATGTAATTTTCTAATTAAACATTTCATTTTTTAATTAAATGTTTTGTCTTTTTTAAGGTTTAATGATCTAATTAAATGTTTTGTCGTTTTAAAGGTTTAATGATCTAATTAAATGTTTTGTCTTTTTTAAAATGTTTAACATTCTTCTTGTTTAATTGTATTTTTTTTTTAATGTTTAATCACGGAAAATATTTTACCTGTAATTTTCAATATTGTATTTTAAAAATTGTGTTTAATTTCATAGTGACATGTATTGTATCATGTTGAATTATCTCATTCCATATTTTTGTCTGTTTAATAGAGTTAAACATTAAATACAATTAAATTATATAGACATATACCACCTTTTAATGTTTAGTTTTCTTTTTAAAAGTTTCATTGTATTTTCTGTTTAATTCCTATTTGAAGTTTTATTGTCTTTAAGATGTAATTTTCTAATTAAACATTTCATTTTTTAATTAAATGTTTTGTCTTTTTAAAGGTTTAATGATCTAATTAAATGTTTTGTCTTTTTAAAGGTTTAATGATCTAATTAAATGTTTTGTCGTTTTAAAGGTTTAATGATCTAATTAAATGTTTTGTCTTTTTTAAGGTTTAATGATCTAATTAAATGTTTTGTCGTTTTAAAGGTTTAATGATCTAATTAAATGTTTTGCATTTTTTAAAATGTTTAACATTCTTCTTGTTTAATTGTATTTTTTTTTTAAATGTTTAATCACGGAAAATATTTTACCTGTAATTTTCAATATTGTATTTTAAAAATTGTGTTTAATTTCATAGTGACATGTATTGTATCATGTCGAATTATCTCATTCCATATTTTTGTCTGTTTAATAGAGATAACATTAAATTACATTAAATGCTATTAAACATTACTATGGCAATGACAACTTCACTTTCTACTTTTACAAAGTCAAAACTACGGTTACGGTCTTCAAATGCCACCAGCTAAGAACAGAAAGCAATGACTAGTAACATCCAATTTTGCTCACTCATGTTCATCAAAGGGTTTCTGCTGTGGCCAATATTTTTTCTCTGTCTCTGTAATAAGAAAAGTATGTTCACGCTTTTCTAAAAATGCCAGATGAAAGTGCTGTTTACTTTTTCAGCCAGGGAAAAAGACTCAGACATGGCTCCTGAGGCTGAGGGCTCAAGGTTTGTTGGATGAAGTGAAGATTCAGGTATTTTTATTAAACTTTTCATGCTTTCAGCTTCAGACACTTTAATACATACTTGATAGAATCTGAAGTAAATTCTGAAACTTGGTATTTGAATAAAGGTGCATTTCAAGGTGACCATTTATGGTCACAGGAGTGTCTGTGTGTTAATCATTGTCCTCTAAAGCCACAAGTGAATTTGGTAAACAGCTGAAAAATGTTTGTGTATCACTGGCTTTTGTAACAATAACAACAGAAATATATATTGTTTTATATAATGATCTGAAAAATTCACAAGTATAAAACTGAGCCAAGCACTTTTTATTAAATAAACACCCAGGTGAGTCATTTCTCATTTAAAAATAACGAAAATATGAACATGTAAATAAGTTTAACGTCAAAATAGGTTTATTAACAACTAGAGTTTAGTCCTAGCTGAGCACAATGGTGAAACATCCAGTGTTGAAGTGTCCTTGAGCAAGGCACGGCTCAAACAACTACAGGAATCGAGTATGAGCTCGTATAGTTTTAACTGCCTCATTTTGTTTTGAGCTTAGTCGTAAAAAAGACAAGAAAAAACAGAAGAAACGCATATGATTCAATCCGCGAGACAGCGTACATCACCACGCATCAGTGACGTCGGCAGAGAACGACGTTTCCGTAGCAACTGGGGCCGGTCCGTTAACCGCAGCGGCTGCTGTACTACCAGAGCTCATCACCGAGCGGGGGGATTGTCGTCGGTAACCGGACACCACCTCTGGCTTGCGGGGCGTTGAGACACGGGGGCGACCCAGTATCGAGGCGGCGAGCCCGCAGCACCGTGTGGAGATGCTGAATATGTGGAAAGTCAGAGAGCTAGTGGACAAAGCGTGAGTACCAACGAGCAGGTGGAGCTTCGAGCGCTAGCTGGAGCTAAACCGCTAAGTGGCTTGTGAGCTAACCGGCTCTCTGGGCGGCTCCGGGCGGGCAGCATCAGCAGCTTTTACCGCTGACAGCGGAGGGATAGGGCCGTGACGTCACGGCGATAGCCCTCAGCTGTTAGCTCCGACTAGCTGGCTAGCTGCCAACCTTTAACCTTGTGACATAAATTAAAAAATTTGTGTCGTGCAATGGCATCTTACGTTTTGAGAATGTCCACGTCGTTTTATATAATTTAGACTAGGAAAAAACATGCTACAAGCTGGTCATTTATTTGTTTTTAATCCAGAACCAATGCTATCCAGTTAGCTAATTCCGCTAGCATTGCTAAGCCCAGCTCGGGTATGTTGTGTGTGTACTGTTTCTGTGGGTGCTGCTGCAGAATCACGCCCTGTCCCACCCCGGTGATGCCAGCTACCTCCACTGTGCACTCATCTAACATTATGTCCAGGCCAAAAAACGATACTAAACGTCAATAATGGGAAGATAAGTGGCTGGATACTTGTATGAGAGAAGTACATGTTTCGCCATTTAGCTACCAGCCATCTCTCACAGTAGCTAAACTGGTCTACCGAGGCCCATACCCCCATGGTCCCGAACAACAGGGCTTGTTAGCCACCCAACAGAGCACACTGTAGTAGGTAATGGTGGTGTTGCAGACTACTACATCGTGTTGTTTGTTTGAACACTGGACTCCGCATGCTTCTTTGTGCTGTGTGTCTTTGTGGTGTCTATTGTTGCATACACAATGCGCAGTATACAGTCATTGAACTGTAGCCCAGCAGGAGGAACAACAACAACAACAGCTTCCTGCCCTGTCTGTTCCTGCAGCCAAACTGAGCAGCATGGTTTACCTTTGCTGTGGAAAACCTACATCACCTCAAATTTGGAAGATGCAGTGATGCAAAAGACTTGTTCGTACTTTTGCTCAGCTGAGTTAGTCAAAATATGATAACCTACTTCTTTATGTACTAATGAAAATGCAACTTTCAGTGCTGTCAGGACATGCATACATTTAAGTAGCTTCACAAAGGATACTGTCATATGTTTCGCAGAACAACAATAAGGCAGTTGCATTAAAAGCATGAGATTGAACTAATCAATAGATCTTAGAAATAGTTCAGGTCAGACTTGTTAAGAGACACATGGGAATAGCTTTATATATAATTTATTAATACCAACACCACATCTTTGAATCTACACTAACTTTATTAATCAACTTTTGTTGTTTTCCTGATACATGATCATTCTTCAGTCAGTATTTGGCTCATATTGAGTATAAATTTCAGCAGCTTCCCTTGTTTTGTGTTATCTTCTCAAAAGAGAGTTAAGCATGTTCAGTTTAATAGCACATAAATTATACTCTTTAAAATTTCTACCATTATTCATAGAGTAATCTGTTTCTAAAAGGCTTTAATCTTTAAAAATGACCTAGAAATTAAGTAAAGGTAGAGTATGTGGCAAAGCTGTTGTACTGGAGTGGATAAAACATGCAAATAAATGGTCGACTAAATGCAGTGGTTAAAGAGTATATTTTCTAACTCAAAACATACCAGCTAGATACCATTTATTGTAGTGCTTGAGGCAGACAATTAAAACTTGCCCTTACATTTTGTTAGCTTGCACTGTGAGCAATGTTAATGCACGCTACTATTAGATATATGTGTCCAGACTTTAGGGACACCCTTTATACTATTGTGTCAGAACAATAGGAACAAGAAGAGATAAGAATGATAAGAATTTTTTTTAAAAGCACTGCACAGTAGCGGATAGGGCACAGTTTGATAAGATTATGCCATACTAGGGCAGAATGATTTATAAAAAAAATCAAACTGTGGTATTTCTGACAGAGTTTCCAATTGTGATTTGATTTGCTAGCAAATCCATTTCAATATTCACTGCATCAGAGATTTAAAATGTAATAGAGCATTACCACAAGCGTGATCGCCGCACAAAGACATTAACACGACAGTTTAAATCCTGTGTCAGATGAGCGGCATGACATATATCATAAATTGCTGCTTTTGCAATTTTCAAATTGCCATTTTGATTTGAAATCCATTAGTGTTCAGCATTTTCTGCCATGGAAAAAATCATCCTTATTTTTGATGCAGTCATACATTTTGTGCCTCTTTTGTCCTAAATATAAATAATGATGATTATATGAAGGCATACTTAACAAAATGGAACCTGCTTATATATGAGGGAAATAATAATTCTACTGTGTGGTAATGAGAGCAGTTTGTTGTACTACACTACAAATTAGGTGTACCACAACCACAAAAAAATGATCCTTATAACCTTCTAGAAAGTAGGATTTATTGTTGACCTGTTGTGTAAGTCTGAATTTGGTGTACATAATAAACGGACAAGTGACTGCACATTGATATGACCTCCAAGAAAAGGTACTTGTGAGGTCCTCTTCTCTGTTTCAAACATCATGTTTGTGATTTTCACTTTCAGTCCTACATAAAACATCCATCATCTAGACACAGGTTATTGTAAGATGATGTTTTCCACTTTGACTGTCTGCTCTCAGTCGGCTAAACCTTTTAAAGGACCAGTTATATCACGAGTGTGATAAGGGAAAGGAAGATTATAACATAATAGACAGATAACTAAAAAGACCAAAGAAAAGAGATAAAAAAATAGGGAATTTAAAGAGGATAGACAAAGTAATAGATGGAGTAATAGACAACAGCTCCTCTCAGCTGTTGGCTGTGCCTGGCTGGGCATGATGAATACACTCTGTTATTGATCTCCCTCAACAGAACTGGCAGTGGTGGCCATTCTTTTCCTGCAGATAAAGAGTCATACTGATATATATCTCTTACTCTCTGTCTCCATAGCATCCACTGATAAGTCAAAGACTGTCGCTGCAATGTCCACACACTTCTTATTTCCCTCTAGTTGGGATGGCGTCTGAGCTTCGAGGAGAGAGAGATGGAGAGGAAAAGTATGAATAGAAAGCAACTGCTTCCGAATAAAGGAATATTGAGAGGGTTAAGGGTCGGTAAAAGCGAGATAGAACTTGTTAGAAAATGAAGTGAGACTCAAAATCGAAGACGGCACAGAAGATAAGACAGAATATGGCAGACAGAAGAGGAAGAGCGCCTTTTGCTGTGTTGTTTTGCCAGCTGTCTGTAGAGCTAGCCATGCCCATCAAGAGATGCAACACACACCCACAGGAAAACAAACGCAGCAGCAGGTGATCCCACAAACACAAAGAGGGCAGGAAGCAAGTAGACGTTGCCTCTGGGGATGTTTCGCTGTGTTTACTTCGTTCTTCTCCTCAAGCGCACATATACACATGGATGGATAAACACTCCCAGTTCACCTCACTTTCTTGCACACAGTCTGGTCTCTCCTATTGTGCGCCAAAAAGCTTGTGCATGTGTGTGTGCGTGCATGTGTGCCACAACATGCATGTCTGTCCTCTGAAGGACAGTGGTCAGCACACAGGCTTTTACAAAGTGCATTCATTATTCAGTGCACTGAGATTCTCTGTGTTATAAAAGAAACATTTATTTTCTCTCATCCTTGTTTACTCTATTGTGTGTATTATGCATGCATGAATTTAGCTGTTTGTTGTGATAATCCTGTTTTTCACAGTTAATTTCAGCTTCAGGGTGTGTGGTGTGGGAGACATCTGTGAGGTGTTGCCCTGTGTAGCAATAAGTCAGTTAAATGTAGAGTGTGTGGGTAGAAGTTAGATAGAATAATGACACTCTGCTACCACCCCCCAGAAGATGTAATTTAATAATTGACCTCACTGCGTTTCTCTGATGTTCTGTGTAAACATGTCTGTGTGTGTTTTTAATTGTCTGCTGTTTGGTCTGACTGTGCTGTGGAAATGTGATGAGTGAAGTGTGAATCAGCATAGAACATTTGCAGCCAGGATGACTGACTAAAAGACTCACGATAACAATAATGGTGGTCATAATTACCAGACAGAAAAGCAAAAAAGGAAAGCTGTGATATTTAAGCGTTACATGAATATTGATGATAATTCTCGTGTTTTGTTGGTGTCGTTTACGACGAAAAATACATGTTTGTGTCAACAGCACTAATGTGGTGATGAACTACTCAGAGATTGAGTCCAAGGTGAGAGAGGCCACCAATGACGACCCCTGGGGACCCTCTGGGCAACTAATGGGAGAGATAGCCAAGTGAGTAACAAACACACATGTAGTAACTCTAAAATCCAAGCACATTGTTACTGGTAAAGTCATACACAAACTACGTTGTGGCATGTAGTGTAATGTGTGAATACAATTCTGTCTGCAACAAAATTTGTTCTTATGCAACTAAACTTGGTAAAGTTAGGAGGTTGGATAGTGGCAGAAATCAGACCCAAGACCTTCACCCAGAGGACTGAGACTCATGTTCCCTGTAGGAACATTATTCTTCCACTTCAGTTTTGTTTTAGCTCACTTACTTTGAGTCTCAGTTGCTTTTTGGTAAAGTTCAGGCACCAAAACTACTTGGTGTAGTTTTAAAGCTTCTCCTCCTTTTTCTTAATAGTCAAGATAACAAGCCCCACCCCATCTTGTATATGATTGGTTGGCTGAAAGGAGCAACTGCTGGAAATCAATACAAATAAATGGCAAAGATTACAAATGTGGTTGTGATACATCACAAACATACATAATCTGGGAAAAAAATCTTTCCAGCATTGTTTAGAATGCAGTTTAGTTGTATTGGAAGGTATTTTCTTGAAGACAGGGCTTGTAAACATGTAAGGATAGTTATCAACAGGCTCCACTCTCTTGACCCGATTCTGCTTTGCTTTACCTGCATAGGTTTCAGCATTCTAATACTTTCAGTTGTGTGTGCTTGTGTGTGCAGATCTACCTTCATGTACGAGCAGTTCCCTGAGGTGATGAACATGTTGTGGACCAGGATGCTGAAGGACAACAAGAAAAACTGGAGAAGAGTCTACAAGGTTTGTTTGCACTCTGGTTCAGAGGTTGTTTCTCGTTGGTGTATTTGTGTTGTTGGGCTCTATATTTAATGAGTGTTTCTTTGCACCGCCAGGCAGACACACACATGGCTTCAAATGTTTACACAAGTGACTGGATCAAGGCACTTTTGGCTGTTTTTCCTAAAATCAGTAATTTGTTTTTTAAGATTGCAGTCAAACTGGTTTGCTGCTTTTTGCCACTGTCAGGTGCATGTTTGTACAGGAAATTTCAGGAGCAGTCTGTTTGTTTTCTAGTCTGTTGTATTGGTGTTGTTTTGTCCTTAATGATTCTATGTGTGCGTAGAAACATACTGTCTATGAATCCTGTATACTGCAAAGATCGGAGCCCTGCGTCTTATTTGCATTCTTGTGTAATGCCCAAATAATCGTGTAAGGCTGATCTGCAGAGATTATACATTATGCACGAGCAAAAGAAGAGTAAGTTTTAATTTTTTAGAGAGCAGTTACACTGAGTTAAGGAGGAGGCATGACTCAGGGAAGGAAACAGTTGGAAGAAAAAATATTTAATTTAAGACGGATTATTTCGCAATGAGTAATGCTGACTGCACAACATCTACTTCCTTTGCTATCTCTCTAATCTCCATCTCTCTCTCCAAGGCCCTGCTCCTGCTGGCCTATCTGATCAGGAATGGCTCTGAAAGAGTCGTCACCAGTGCAAGAGAACACATCTACGACCTGCGATCTCTAGAAAACTACCACTTCATTGGTGAGTCTCTGAATGAAAATTACACACCTCTTCATAGGTGAAGCTCTTCTTGTTCTTGTCCACACCCCTGCAGCATTAATATATCTTGTGTGGTGGCATTTGAAATTAGACTCGACCAGAAAGAGCACAGTGTGTTTAGATTTGAAAGGGTTCATTCTGTGGACACCATGAATGGCATGTCAAATGTTTAGTTTCCAAGACATTGGCATTGACCAGAAAAAGTGACGCTGGATAAAGGATAAAAGGTCACGGTGTCAACAAAATTAATATCCACATAAAAATGTCATTGTAGTCTTGCTGGTAGTCTCCCTGTTTTATTTTTTTTGTCTTTGAGTGTGTGTTTTTGTGCTTGTGTCTGTATCCAGATGAGAATGGTAAGGATCAGGGTATCAATGTGCGTCAGAAGGTGAAGGAGATGGTGGAGTTCATCCAGGACGATGACAGATTGAGAGAAGAGCGGAAGAAGGCAAAGAAAAACAAAGATAAATACATTGGCGTCTCCTCTGACAGCATGGGTGGAGGAGGGGGGAGCTTTAAGAACTGTAAGTAATCCGCTGCAATTTTCTTTTTTTTAATGTGAAATAAAATGATGATATAACTTCATTCATCAAGACTTGTATAATGGTATTTTGTTGAGACTTTTTGAATGGGCTTGAAAAATATAAGCCTTAATTTCCTGTACTAACAAGTATCTTGAAATAACATAAATAAAATTAATTTAATTGCCCGAATAATGGAGAAAGGGGGGCTCAGTACCATTCAGTGATTTCAAATGCACCATCACATCATCTTTGTATATATAAATAGAACATACTGAGTGGTTTGAACTGAAAATTTTAGGTGACTGCTGAGCTAAATTTCCTACTTCTACTATCACATTCTTAAAGCGGCAATCACAACTTTTATTTAAATAGATGTCTCTTAAATCATCTCGCAGACTGAGGTAACAATAGGGAAAGTATTGAATTATTTATCTATTTACAGTAATACAAACTGGGTGTCTGTGGTGACATTAGGTCAAATACTGCACTAAGTCACTGCTGATTCAAACCAAACAATTCCTACTGCTGCAGCTTTACATTCAAAGCATTTAACTGGCAAAAAACGAGTTAACTTGTTTGAAAAGAGTCCAGGAAATGCAATGTGTTTGTGAGCTTATCACAAGCTTGGTATGTATCAAAAGCGTGTCGACCAAACAAAATTCTTATAGTGGCTTCACAGCTCCAGCCTTCAGCGTAGTAGAAAACTTGCACTTTCACTGTACCCTGCTGTTTTCAGACACATCATATGCTGCATAAAATCAAATCGCAAATCGTAGCTGCTCATAGAATGATGGAAAATGGTCAATTATTGCCTGAAATTTCTGTTAAAGCGACAATAAAAACATTTTCCTGAAACAAATCTGTGACTTGTAGTATTACATCACATTTGCTGTTATCACTGTTACTTCAAGCGTCACTAAATAACCAGGACTGAAAACCTGTGAAATTGCCACTCTAAGTGCCATCCTGGACTTGCTGGATCAACACAACATGAGATTCTTATTTGATTCTTCTCTGCCTGTTTTCTTTAAACATTTGTAAATTAGTATTATGCTTTTTCCAAATCTTTCAATGTTTTATGTAATTTTAAGTTACATATACTTTGATTTGGGGCTTAATCTGGAATTTTTTTTTCTTTTTATTTCTTCTGCATCCTATTTTTAATAGATATAAAAATTGCTGTGAAAGATTATATGTTTTATGTGCTTTAGTCAATTTATGCTCTACTGAAATCTCTCCATTTCTGTCTTCTTCCTTCCAGCTAATGAGTTGGATCGGAGCAAGTGGGATGAAGACTGGGATAAGAGCAGAGGAGCTTTCCCTTTTAGTGAGAAGCTTGGAGAAATCAGTGATAAGATAGGCAGCACCATCGACGACACGCTCAACAAGTTCAGAAAGAAGGAACGCGATGACTCACCGGACAGAATCAGGTAAACATCTATTTCTGTTAATACCACAGTTTGAATAAATGCTTGTTTTTAAATGGTCTCAGGTGTATTCTAAAGTAGCTTATTGGCCACTCAGAATGAACAAAAACAAAACAATGCAAAGAGCCACCCACTCACTGTACATCAGATGGCTCTCAGCCTCTTTGTCGTGTGTAAAATGTTTAAACCTCTGGCTCTGGGATTATACATTACATAACCAAACAATAATATACAAATATCACTGCATATAGGCATAGAATTGTAGCATAGCAACAAAATTACAGCAAAATCTCATAAGTGCTCATATATCCTTCATCTGGTTGCCATAGTGACAATGAGGAGGACCGTGCATCGAGAAACGGTAGGCAGGAAACCTTGGAGTTCAAAGATGAGGAGGAAACTGTCACAACGAAGAGCATCCAGATCACACAAGCAACAGAAACCACAACCACCACCACACGGAAACGTAGCGGAGCAACGAGCAGCAAGACTCTGGACCTGGGCGCTGCAGCCCACTACACTGGAGACAAGAGCCCAGAGGAGAAGGTATTCAAACACATGTTTTTATTAATGCAACTCACATTTTCAGTGTGTGTATATATTTAATCACTGCGTCTCTCTGCTCTCTTCAGTCATCGATCAGGCAGTCTTCCAGTAGTGGTCTAGCTGACCTGCTAGTGATTGACCCGTCATCCAATCAGAGCACCACAACGGGTAAATACAAATGGCTTTTTTTTTTTTTTTTTTTTTTTTTTAATTATTATTTTTAAAAACTTGTTCTAGAAAGTTTTTTATTTTTGTACAAATCCATTTCCATCCAACCATCCAGGTGGCAGTTCAGACCTCATTGGTGGCTTTGCTGACTTCTCCTCCCCTGCAGCCTCTGCCAGCCTCCCCACCTCCACTGGTAAACCTCATCCCTTTCTCAGCTCCCCCCGTTGTAAACCTCAGTGTTTGTTTCATGTGACCAATGTACAGTTTCAGAGAATTATTTATAGATTTTTTTGTGGACTTGTAAGTAAGATCTAAGTTTATTTTTTAAAAAAGCAGGAAAGGAGTGGGGCTGCAATCACAACTAAACATACCACTACTGTCTTTTGGCCAGCTGCTCCGTCATCTAATGGAAATGGAGAATTCGGGGACTGGAATGCCTTTTCAGCCAATCCTCCAGTTTCGTCTAGCTCTGGTCCTTCCCAACCCGTCACTGACCTGTTTGGAAGCGTCCAGTCACCCACAGCCCCAGCCTCTAATGCCGCAACTGTCCCACCTTCTGCTGAGCTCTTCGACCTAATGGGTGGAGTTAACCATCAGCTGAACAATCCCCATACAACACTCAGCGCCTCTCAGAGCATGACTTTCTCTCTGGGAGGAGTGACGCCAGGAGCATCAGTTGCTCTACCCACCATGCCCCTTTCTCGCTCTCAGCAGGTAGGTGTGGTTCGAATGACGTGAACGTCTAATTTGGTCTAACAGTGCAAAAAATTGGAAAATTTGATGATGATTTCCACAGAAAGAATAACCCAGAAGCGTATATTGTTTTAATTAATAGTCTACATTATTAATTCAGTTACAAATGTGATATACTCAACTTTGCTGCCAGCTCAATAAAAATGTTATCAGTCCACTCGTACTTTTTGTTCCAATATTTAATTAAGTGATAATATTCAGTCTTGGATAAGTTTGTGCTTTTGGGTAAGCACTTTACTATATACTGTTGTTCTTGAAAGTAAATTTTTTTCAGTTGTGACTCTGACATCACTATAATCTTTGTGTATTCATCAAAGAAAATTTCTATTCCTATTCCTGATCCTAAAAATGTCTGTTTCAGAGTTTGGGAGGCATGCCATCCCAGCAGCCCATAGGACAACAGCAGAAGGTTGGCGTCGGTAGTCAGGGATCATTAGGGTCGACTTGGTCTGACCCCTCTGTCAACATCAGCCTAGACTTCCTTTCAGCAGGACTCAACCCCACAAAGACACCACCCACACTCAACAATATCATCCAGCAACAAGGTATTGTCCTCCGTACTAGAAATCTTGTGTGTATCTTCTGTGTGATCATTAAGGGGTTTTTGCTACAGTGAGAAATAGTGGTTTATGTAAAGTCAAGAAGATTTAAAAAATAAGGCTATACATTAACTTTACACAAATATTGAATCAGCATTTGGTGTGATCATCCTTTGCTCTTTGCACCAGTTAATTCAGACACCCTTGCTCAAAGTTACTTGGTATTTCATTGTTATGAGTAATGTGGAAAACTTGACATAAAGCTTCTGTGGATTCAGCTGCTTCTGTTGCTTCATTAAGTCCCACACTAATTTAATGATGTTGGCTATGGCTCTAGGGGACCCGCAGCGTCTGTTGCATGACGTCTTGTTCTTCTTGTTGCTGAATGAAGTTCTTCATGACTGTATGTTTGGAGTCATCATCGTGCTGCAGAATGAATTTAGAATGACCAGTCTGGTGCCTCCCTGGTGGTATTGGGAGATGGATAATAATTTAAAAATCTAAAGCAAAATGTACTGTTTAGTGAAATGAAAACCAAATTCCCGACTTAGTAGACATGGTAAGGCTTTAAAATTCCAAGTGCAAAAGAAGCTTGATCCAGCCTCTGCCCATATGTGTCTGTGCAGGAGTGCCTCCCGTCAATCTGTTGGCCCAGAATTTCGGAGGACTGAACCTCAGCTCTCCGCCCCACGTGACACCCATAAGACCACCAGCCAATCCTATGATGGCGGGCAACACCATGACGATGAGCATGCCTGCTTCCATGGCCACAGGTTTACAGGGTGGAATTCCTGTGAACCAAGGCATGATGGGAATGAACATGAGCATGAATATGGGCATGGCCGCCCCGATGATGATGGGCGGAATGGCTGGCATGTCAGTGCCAGGAGTGGGGATGGGCCTGACACACTCCATCACCCCAGCTGTGGTCCCACCCAAACAAGATGCCTTTGCTAACTTTGGCAATTTTGGGAAATGAAGGTTTGCAAATGTGTGTGTGTGTGTGTTTGTGTGTGTGTGTGCACGTCTGACATGAGAGTGTGAACCACAGAAGGACTGCTGTACTTGAAGACAACCTTGCATGTTTCTCTCTCTGCTTCTGCTCTCTGTGGTGAGCCGGCACCAGCGATGGTTCACCATCCCGGTCTGCTGACGTGACTCTGGAAGTAGAGGAAGCACCCACTGGTGCCCCTCACCCAGCGGTTATTTGATGTGTGAAATGATGTCACACAGAGGACATCCAAAGGTGTCAACACACAGCCTTTAGTTATTACTTCCCTGTGGGGAAATAAAGTCCTCGTCTTTACCTGTTTTATATCTGAACTACAGTATATCCCCCTTCATTACAAAAATCACTGCGCAAGGTGTTTCTCTGTAACTGCACAGAGAATTCAATCAGTACAGTGGGAAATGGCATTGCTGCCTTAATTTTGCATTGTAGCCTGAGATATTATGGTTTATGTGATTCCAACCGAATCCAATCACAAAATTTAAGCCATTCCGTTATTGTTGGGAGGGTTAATATTCCTTTCTACATGTGCACATGGAGTATAAAGAATTCATACTGGTCCTCCAGCAGAGGGCAGAACAAGTCTTATTGAGCCATATTAGGGTGGATGATTTACATATTGCATCTGTTCCCTCTTTGTTTCCCCTCTTCTCTTTCGTTTATAGCAGTTCACAATAGATGGATGCTCAGTTGTTCAACTATACTATTTGTTAATGTTAAAAGAAAACATTATCAAATGCACTTAAAATACTGCTGGGCTCTTTATATAATAAAAAAGGTAAGAAATCTGTTACTGCTAAAAAGTGATACTTATGCTCTACCTTTTGGATGCATTTGCAGGAGGTATGCCTGATTAAAGGGTCAGTCAGTATTTTATTCAAAGTACTATCCACTGATTATTTTCTATTAGTGTCATTGTGTCACTTAAAACAAGCTGTTGTAGGATATTTCCCTTAGATAGCATTGCATTCTTACCCTCACGGATCTACAATGTCTCTTCTATTTTTTGCATTTGGACACTGCTTATGGATATAAGCAGAATAAGTGTTTTCCTGTTGGCTGTAGGAATAAAGGGTCACCATCTACAAGACTAAAAAACACAACAATCGAAATTTCTTTTCTGTTCACTGCAGTGACACAAAGCAGAATATTTGAGACAGCCCAGCAACATACCTTTAACTAAGTATTTTTGCCAGCAAGCATTTTTCACCTTGCAGCTCACTTGGTGGTCTCTGTATCTAAAGGTGACACACCTTCACACCTCACAGACCATGTTTTAGAAAATAACCTTCCCTACATTTGCCTGGATCAAACACACTGGAGGTATTTCTTTAGCTGAGTTTTCATAAATGATTTCTATGGCTAGCTGAGACCAATCTAAAGGGTTTTGGGTTCTTGAGTGATATTTGTGTGAGGAATGAGTGACTGAGTGTGAGTGGTTTTGTGTATGGGTATAGTTTTCTCTGTTTGATGTGCAAACACAGCTAAGCAGAGCCTCTTGTCATTTTCTGAGGAACTGCACTCCAAATGACCAAATCTTTATTTTGTTACTCTCAGAAGGATAATTCCATAGCTATTAGTTTAATATTTTATTAGTTTACTTGTAAGGTTATGTTCATATGGGAGAGCTACTGCTAACATAATTTAGTTGACTGGAATCATGTTTTTTTTTTCCAGTACAGATCATTTGATTTGATTGTACTCTATATTTTCTGTACTTCATTCAACATTAAATTAAATTATAACATTGAACATTCAGTTTCCTCTTTTTTCCTCTGTATCAGCTAATGTTTGGTCATTGGCCTTCTTGATATTTGCATTTACATTTCATCCTGTTGGGCTGCCTAATGACTATTTTATTTTATTTTATCATTTGAGGTGAGTTGATTATTCTAAATGATGAATTTTTCTCCAAAATGTCAAACTGACCATTTAATGTAAGTGCATTTTATTTTGGCAAAAACATTATGTATACTAAGGTCATATTAAAGCAAAACTATAGGTTTGATTTCAAAATTAAATTCAAGAAATGAGGCCTGTAGAGTGACTCCAAAGAAAGTGAAGTTTCTATTAAACCCTTTAACAAAGTAAAACACACCTGGATTTTAATCTTTAGAGCGAAAGAAACAGTATTGTCCAGCCCAAAGTCACACTCAAATACTGGAATGAAATGTCTTTTAGAGGTGTGTTGTAATATAAATGTATGAACATGTAAACATGCTCTGGACTTTGACTAATAAGATATAGTACTGTTGTATAATAGCACTGATGGCAAAAAGAGCATGTCTATGTTTTCTGGGAAAAGGATTGAATAATTTTATTTTGACAATGGTCAACTAAAAATTAACATTATTCCCTAACCAGAGGTTCATGGAGGCTTAGAGAAAGCTTTGAAGAAAAATTAGTTGTGTTGGAAAAATTTTAGTTTTTAAAATATCCAAATAATTTTTGGACTTGATTGACAGGGAGTCTTTAATTTTTATTTATTTATTTTTTAATTCACTGTATGACACATTTTTACCTGTTCAGTGGCAGGAAAAGTCTTAAAAACGTTATTTTCTGTTACAAAGCTCCAAAACTTTATTGACTTCAACGCTTAGACCACGTGGTACAAAACGTTACCTGTTGTCATGACGACTTACGATTTTTAATATCTTAGTTTTCAGAATTTTGATTAAAATATCGTTCAAACAACGCGGACACTAACAAAATTACTACATCGACGGTCATCACAATGAACAGACCTTCTAAGAAAAGAAAACCAGCGACGGTTAAAGAAAAGAAATCCGGTCCTCCGAGCAGAGAACCGGTTCAGGAGGAGCCGGAGGGTCCCGCCGCTCAGCTCGATCAAACCGGAGTCCGGCCTCGACCTCGACCAGTGGACAGGACTGAACGAAGGACCAAGACTAGGAAAAATAAAAACGTGGCTTTGGTTAGACCAAGTGAGTTTTATTTAAAAATGCCACCTATGTCGACGTTTGTTTTTTAACAAACGGTCTTTTTCAGTGGATAGGTGGGTTGCCATGGTGATGTAGGGGTCAAGTGAGGCCAAGGAGCCTCCAGCAAGTTCCTGTCGTCTGGTAAAAACAAAAACAAAATGTCCCATTTCAGGTCAACCAAACGCTGATATACCCAAAAACCTCTCAGCTGGAGAATCCCTGAACCCAGATCCAGCCCAGCTCACCCAAACCTCACCCAGACAGGGAGGTGGTGGCCCAGTCATCAGCTTTACCATCCCGCCGACAGAGGAGGGTAAACATTTCTGTCGAGATAAAAAGTTTTAAGATTTATTTGATATGGAAAGTTACAGTAATGATGCACTTCGACAGAATTATGAGATACTGATTCAAAATTGTTTTTCAATGAATAGAATCTTATTCTGGTCATTCTTAGGGTCATATATTTGTAAGAATAATAAGTAACAGACTCAAAATTCTGATACTAAGTGAAAATTCTAAAGTTTGAATGAAAATAGGACGGATACTTCAGGAATAATTAGAATTCATTTTGATCTTTGGTGCAACATAAAGTGCATTTACTCAAGTGCTGTACTTACGTACAGTTTGGGGGTGCATGTACTTTACTTGAGTATTTCCATTTTATGTATTATTTCAGAGAGAAATATTTTTGCTTTGGCTACTTTTAAGATTAAGATTTTATACAGTGAACAATCTAAATTTTTCAAATAAAATGAATATAATTATTAAATAATGATTAAATCCGTGGTCTCCAACCTTTCTGGCTTCTGACATCTTATAAAAAGTGATGTATAGTCAGGGTCACATTCCAGAAATTTGTATTCTTTTTTTTCTCTAAATTTCACACATGGCTAATTTCAGTCATTGTTCAAATAAATATCTTATTAAAAGTCAAAGATTAGAGAAAATTCTCAAAACTGAGAACAGATCTGTGTGTCAGAATTATATATTTTTTGTATTTCTCTCCCATTAATTACCTGTCAAACCCTCAGACTTAAGCCATTTTACTTGACTGTATTAGTACTTTTCCTCAAGGATGTACATACTTTCACCACTTGTACTGGTTAGGTTAAAATTATGAGATAATCAAACTTTGGACTGTCATATTATCATTTATATGTTAAAGATTTTATTCCAAAGTCAGACTTAAAGATATTCAAAAAGTTGTATCTTTGTGTATCCTTGTTTCTTCATTTATTAAATTACCATCTAATACGTTTAAATTTGCACCAGCATTTTTATTTTATGTTATTCACCCTTATACAGCATCTGTTTTTTTTTTGTTTGTTTGTTTGTTTTTCTGGTGGAACTTGGGTTCTAGAGATCAGTGACCTTGCAATTAGCATTTGGCAGGAAACTGACAAACACGAAGTGAACATCTTTTTAGAATTTGTTAATAATGCACAATACATATTTTTCCCCTACAACTGCAAACAAACCAATCAGTCCCTAAATGTCTTCCACAGATCTGCAGCAAATGGAGTCTTGTCTCCAAGACAAGAAGGGACACATTAAACGTCCGATGAATGCCTTCATGGTGTGGGCTCGCATCCACCGACGTGCCCTGATTCAAGCCCGTCCTAATGCCACCCTGGCCGACACCAGTGCTCAGCTGGGCAGCGAGTGGTCCAAGCTCAGTAAGGAACAGCGGAGGCCCTACTTTGAAGTGGCTGACAAACTGAGAGTCAAGCATCAGGAGCAGTTCCCTGGTACGAGCAACTACACAGCTGCAAGACTAGAAGATGATGAACATTTCCTCCATAGTTACTGGTATATCTTATGTACATAATGTGTTCAGCTATGGACGGTAAACCTCAGATTTTTACTCACTCTTGATGTGACTTTGTTATATTTTGCCAGATTATGTGTATTGCCCCAAGAAGAAGAAACGCAAGGAAAATTTTGATTCACAGCAGAAAGCAGGAGAGGCAGATGGACAGGCAACATTACAACACCAGGACTCCGGTGTTTCCTCTTTTGTCTCACAAGATGTGCATTTAGCTCAATCCATGTTTCCAAACCTCAGGATGTACCAGTGTCCTGTCGTGGTGCCCATCGCAGTGGGCTGCTGTCCCCACTCATCTTTTTACCCATACCATGCAGCGGGCGCCCAGATGCACCAATCAAGGTTTGGCATTTTCAGGGGAATGCTTCAGCTAGTCTGATGCTTTTTCCACATTTCATGTTCTATCCCATGTCTCATTTTACCATTTACATTACAGACAAGCAGAGCATGTTTCTATTTAACTTTCTTTTGGGGATGTCTGATATTGCCGTTTTTGCCATTTACCGATATGCGCATATTGTCCAACTCTCAATGTCCGATTCTGATATCAACCGATACCGATACCGTTATATGTGATACACTTGTTTACGTGCTTCACAACGCAGTTTGATGATGTCATCATTTGCATGCCGGTCAGTCCCAGCGAAATCCAGGCATTATTTTATCGATTTTCATGATAGGCAAAAAAAAACAAACGATAATGATATTGACCCATATTACATTTTCATGCCAATATCGGGCATAAACATCCCAACTTTCTTTTCAACAGCAGCAGTGAATGACCTGATTATAAGACACAAGTATTCTTGGTTTTATGAGATTTTCTTAATTTGCAAGAAAGTTTGCTTCTATATATACTCTGACTGCTACACAATCCTTTAATAGGGTGTAAGAATTCACAGTTATTTGACATTTTCTAGCGTTTTCAAGTTGACGTGCTTGTGTGTTTGTATCAGGCTTCTCTATGGATACCCAAACGCCAGCATCTCTGTGGAAGAAGTGGCGAGTCACCACTACACTCACCTGCAGGGGAACGCAATCGCTCAGGTCAACAGTGAAGCCATGCAGCCAGAGCATTATCTATGTCACATTAGTCAAGAAGACCTCTCTGGCTTTGTCAGACTCTTGGAGAACCTTGAGCAGCCTGATGTTGCCACCGATAGGGTGGAATATAATGATGATGAGGAGGAGGATGTTGATGTCGTGGGACTGCTCTAGGGGATGTTCAGCACATGAAAAACAACACGGGAGTGAAATTTACATTTATTGATCTAATAAATAAAACATTCTGTGACTATACCTGTTCCTCAGCTGTTATGTATTCAAAATATTAGAATACCACATAAAATATTCCATTACAGAGGGATTGCATATTTTATAGGACAAACAAGGTGATGCAAGGAGCAAATAAATCAAACTATATATTTTGACTACAGACATTCTGTAGTTGTGAAAGTAACATGATTGAAATTAAAGCCTTCAGGTCTTACACTTAGTGAAATGTAAAAAGTACACATGCAATGCGTGGCGATGCCTAGGCGATTTAAATGAGTGAACCCTTTAATGAAAATTTGAATGTGCAGCATTCTTATTTAATTCAGAAGACAAAACTGTATTCTGCGTTTGTTTGGCAAGTGCTTTTATCCATATAAACATCTCAAATGAGTGTGTCCAAACTCAGCTAAAACAGAGCAAATGTTGACTTTTGTGTTACATGATAATCAAATACTGCTCCTCCCTGAGACTAAAGGTGAAATTGATGACACTATTTTATTTTAACAAGACCTTGTGTCAAAATTACATAATCTGTTATTCTGTTTAGTCAATTTCTAACTTAGAAAAAAGATGTTTGGCACGATACCACCATACGATCCAAAGACTAGCAGTAGTCCTTTTATTCAGCAGCACAATGGAGACTGATGAGATGTTTTCTGTTTACTTCATGTTTCTCAGGACTCCAGCATAAAGTTATTATGTAAGGGGAAATTGCATGAGAATCTTCAGGTGAGAATTTTCGAGAAACACAACTACAATTGCAACTGTCTTGATGCGATGCCTGTACATTAATCTTCTGATTCATAATACGTTTTGAAGTTGATTTGTTGCAGACACTGTTGTGCGTGTGACTAGGAGGTATGCAGACACATTTTGAATATATGGCTTCCAATGTAAGTGCAGGAGTTTTCCACTGTTGTGCTCTACTACTTTAAGTAGAGGACTGGTTAGAACTGTTGGAACACAAAATACCAGCAGTATGAAAACTAATGTCCACCGCCATCGTAAACATTAATGGAGTTTGCAAAAACCGGCACTGATTAGAATCCACCTTGTATCAACAATACCCTGTGCATCTGAACAAAGACATGAAAAATTCTACGCAAAGCGGGCCAATGAACTTTTAGCTCAACATTCGCAAGAAAATCAATATCCAATCAGAACCCCACACAGCCCAGCTTGCCCTGTGATTGACGCCAACGTCCAGCGAATAGGAAAAGCAGAACACCTTTAGGGGCGTTTCCAGGAAGAGAGGGGTTACATTTTCCTGTAATGGCGGACCAGGCAGAGATCGAGACTATCGGGTTCAACGACAACAGGTCAGATAAAGCGTTAAAATGAATTTCAGCAGAATGTAATACCAAGCACATGCCGAGATTTAACGTGCAGCCGGTTGGCGCTAGTTTTTGGTTCAGAGGTTGTTATAAGAAGTGGTTTTACTTGTGATTGTAGCCACACCAGCTAACTAGCTTCTAGCTAACGAGCCTGTGTTTCCAAGCGGCTCGCCTCTTCTCGCCGCTCGTGGCACGCGGTAAACACGGCCAGTCAGATTAAACACAGACAGATGTTTTCCTCTCTCATCGGGCTACGTAGCTCACCGGGCCGCGGGCTTGTGTTGAGAAACAACTCCGGACTGAAGTGTGCATTCTTTGCACAAACGTTAACAAATATTAGCCAGCTAGCTGAGCTATGCTATATTCAATTGTGAGCAGCGGCACACAACTCCGTCCATTCAGTGTTTTGAATGGACTGGGTGTCTGTTAGCCTCGTTAGCAATAGACGACATTCACTGATTGAGTGTTTGATGTCAGTTATTGTTAAAGTGTGTGTCGATGCATGGCTAAATTGATCTAATCTAGAAGAATTCAACGTGCAAGATGTGGATTAATAAACACCGCAAAGCTACATAATGTTTAACACCCTAAGGCTCCCTGGCCAAAACATTATCCACGTCACTGGGGTTGTGATCTCCAGACGCGTTTTTATGCTGGTAGTTTCAATCAGTCAACAGAAACATATAATCACAAAACTATGAATTAAAGTGGTCACACGCATGCAAGAGTACTTTACAAGATTTATGTGATAATCTGCCGATCTCTCCTAGTTTACACCACAGTTTCCTGTATTCTAAGCCTCAGCCTTTAGTGTAATCTAACTGGTTAGGTACCGCAATTTGTATATTATGTTGCATGGCCAACTATTTATAGATTTTGATACTATTCTTGTGTAATATACATGTTATTCATATTGTGTGTATATCTGCTTTAACTAGGAATATAACGTGATTTTTAAGTTGCTTGAGACTTTGAGGTGAACGAGGCGTCGTCAGTCTGAAAATGCACTCCGATGTTATGAGCAACGTCTTGACTTTGTCACATTGTTAGTGTGATATAAACAGCCGCCACAGGAGCTACAGTTACGTTTAAGTATTGGGATCATCTGCAGTTTTGTAGAGTGGTGTGATTGCAAGTTCACATTATATTAGTTTTAATAATAAGTGGTGACATGAGAGGGTTTTTTTTTTTATGAACACTGATTGTAACTCAGCCTTATTTTGTTACACTAGAATGGCGCAGCAGGCAGTGCGGTTCCGTGGCCCTGCCCCTGCACCGGCCCCTGCGCCTGCCCAGACGCCAGTGTTACGAGGCCCACCACCACTCCTTAGGCCACCGCCGCCTCCTTTTGGGATGATGAGGGGACCCCCACCGCGACCTCCATTTGCACGTCCACCCTTTGACCACAACATGCCGCCCATCCCACCGCCAGGAGGCATGCCGCCACCCATTGGACCTCCCCACCTACAGGTGACTGTTTCCATTTTTTTGCAGCATGTATGGTCTCCACTATTTTACAGAGGTGCCAGGAGCAGTAGGTGCATTAGAGGATGTGCACAGTTTAGCAGAGAAAGGTAAATCAAATAAACTTCATTTTCAGATTTAGTAGAGGAACGCTTGTCTGTAGCTAATATATTGAGTTGGCTTTTTTAATGGGGAAAGCTTTAGGTCACCAAGACTTATAGAAAATGCATGGCACTAAAATGAAGGACACTATCCGTAATAAGACAATTTTTTAGAAATTGAATATTTGGAAATGTCTTTATTCTGTCAAAATATAGAGGCAAGACAAAGAGTAAATTTCAAATATGAGCCATTTGTCCCAGAGATGCTCCACTGACTGTACCTTAGCAGGGAAGAGAATTGTAGCTGTCTAAAAATGACCTCACATGATGTTGTCTGTAAGGTTTTTGTAGGGCAGGCTCCAATCAACTTGCAAAAGTCTCATTTGTCATATTTCTGATTTGTGCGTCATTCTTAACATCAGCTGGGGGAGTATGACTGGGCAAGATTTGTCAGTATTTTCACTACCACAGATGAAATCCCTTTAGAACCACTGGGTGTTAAAGGCCATCATGTCCAATTCTGCATATCAGTGAGCAGGATTGCTTTATGGTAAAATTACATTACATTACATTTCACTAAAGGCAAGGTGGCTGTTTTGCTGTTAACGCTGGTCTTTATTACAGTGATTTCCTGAGTCTCTAATGTTACAGTGATGATGTACCCTCTACTGGATTTTATGTATGTGCTGTAAATATAACGTTTTGTTCTCTACGCTTCGCATTTAGAGTTGTCTGGTTTAGTGTATTAGCAACAAACCTGAAAGGAAAGTGAGTTTATCTGTAAGTCCTTCAGCAGAAATATAATGCATGGTTTGTTTTTGAGTTCACATCGATCAGTGGTGCAGCCATCTGGCAGCCAGAGTCTGCAAAGAAACTGACCAGAAATAAAGCTCTCTTCCTCTGCTGTATGACTAATAACAATACTAGCTTTTAGAACGAGACGCTAAACAGAAGCAAAGAGGGATATAACTAACTGTGTTTTATAATCTCTTTAGCTTTCACCATAATTGACTCTTTGATGCAGAGCGATTCTCTCTTGAATGAGACAGTATTGATGCAGAAACCCCCTTATTTGAATTCAGAAAGGCCAGTAAGCTTCTGCTGCTGGCTAAGTAGTCCACTGCTTATCTGACTGGGCACTTTTCTGTATTCTACGCAGTCTCAGTTTGTTGAAGGACAGAGTACTCTAATGGCGTAATTTGGATGCCCAGCCCTACTCCTTAAAGTTTAAAAGCTAAATGCTGGACGTCAATCTTTTTGTGCAGAGACCTCCGTTTCTTCCCCCTCCCATCGGCAACCTGCCGCCTCCTCCGGGGATGCTGTTTCCTCCTGGGATGCCCCCTGTTCCTGCATCTGGAAACCCTGCACTCAACCCTGCAGAGGAGATCTGGGTAGAAAACAAGACGCCAGAGGGAAAGGTAGGGTGAAAGTCCTATGTAAGCACATAGCAGGGAGACTAATCACTTGATTGCACTTCAACAGCTATGCAGAAAAAATACATTTCAAGTGCTGTACATTGCTCAAAGGATCCACTTACACACTAAGAATTGTTTCCTTTGTTGGAAAGCTATTTTATCACATAATGCACAAACAGAGAATAAACCTAATCAGGGTAAATCACATGGTTGTTCATAACTATTATATTTAACATTCAATCAGAAATTGCTCTTGCATTCTGAATATGACATTTTGAGAAGGTTTGCCTTATGTCTTGTACATGTCATGAATAAAATTGATTTCCACAATTTTAAAAATATGCCATTATTACAACAGTAGATGACAAATATTGATTTGTTGGCTAGCTTTATGTCTTGGTTACTGTTTCTCAGAGTGTTGTCTTTTCTATGATCCTCTCTGCAGGCTTACTACTACAACGCCAGGACCAGAGAGTCATCATGGAGCAAACCAGATGGTGTGAAGATCATCCAGCAGTCTGAACTCAACCCTCTTCTTGTAGGAGGCGCAGGGTCTGCAGGGTCTGGAGCAAGTGTGGGGGTGACTGCAGCTGCCAGCTCAAACAGTGTCAACACTACAGCCAGCACAGCAGCAGCAGCCTCTCCCACTCAGGCCTCATCTACAACCCCGACTCGCACACTCACCTCCAGTCCAGACTCCATCACAACTCCGTCTCCTTCTGTGACCATTTCAGGTAAACGCAGTCTTATATTAATGTCAAGCATGCATGCATCAGGGTTGAACGAAATGCAAAAAAAAGTCAGTCTCTACTGTGATTATTTTACGATATTAGTCATGATTTGAATTGTCATCTTTCATTTCTTTTCACCTGGAAAAAAAGATTTATATGTTGTTCTGCAGTTTAACCAAGCATGCAAGTTCCCTTAAGTCTGCTGAATATGATTTGTAGGTTGAAGCACATCTGTTGCACCACAGTACTTAATTTATAATGTTATTTTTAGAGCTGGGACTTTAATGCATTAATTACCATGAATTAATTACAAAAAAAATAACGCATTGCAACAATAAAGATGCATTCAATCGCACCTTTGTCAGTTCCCTAATTTCTGGCACACCAGTAACACTGATGCACCTAAAGTCTGTTTGCCAGCCGTGAAGAAGAAGCACTGGGCGAGTGAATCAGCACAGAAACATTGGACCAACATGGCAGCTTGGTTGCAATCTTTCTCTTTTATTACGAAAAGTGTTACACAAAAAGTATTTCTGAAAGCATTTGAGGTGAAAAATAAGCTGCTGAATCTGTCCTCGTTTCAGTTCAACGACGGCTTGTTTAGATGTTTGATGAAAGTTTCGCGATGCGTCGGACCTCTGCTCCCTACGTCACATTTGCATAAATGAAATTACTTTATGTATATGAGCTCTGGGGTGACACACCATACGTTTAGCTACGACACGTAGTGTAAATAGTGTAGCCTGAGCACAATAGACCACTTTTCAAGACACTGAAAGTGCTTAAGTTTACAAAACGTCTTTAAATGTTGAATGTAATCACTATAATTGAACTTTAAGTTTGCAGTAATCTGTGAATGTCGTAGGCTGATAAAAAAGTCAGATAAATATAAATTAAAAAAACATTTTTGTTGTTTAAGTTCACGTATATGTCTATTCATCGATTCAGTCGTCAACCAACATTTATTTGAACTGAAAAATTTTGCTTTTGGTGTCAATTATTGCTATTTGACAAAATGTGATTAATCGTGATTAATTGCAAAGCCTGTAATTAATTAGATGCATTTTTTTAATCGCATCCCACCACTACTTTTGTGACACATTTTACCTCTATGAACAAAAAAACTTGCAGCTCCTGTGATTTGGATTTTCCATTTGTGATAGTATGTCAATTAATTGCTCATTTATAGCACACATGCACACACAAATAAAAGTCCTTTTTTCTCTGTTTGTTTCCAATAGCCCCGCTTGTAGCAGACCTCCCCCCTGTTGCCACCGTGACCTCAACTGTTGCTGTGTCTCCAGTCACTGTGGTGACTGTTTCCACGGTGCCATCTCCTGTTACGGCAGTGCAGACCGTGCCACTGCTGCCGGCAGCGCTGCCTCATAGCGTGGCCCAGCCCACCGCAGCCATACCAGCCTTCCCCCCTGTCATGGTGCCACCTTTCAGGGTGCCTTTGCCAGGCATGCACATCCCTCTACCAGGTGGGAATGCCACAATAATAGGAAGAGATGTAGTCCTGTCTTGCAATAAATACTGCAATCAGCTACATTGCAGATTTATTTGTTAGCCTCATCCAGACAAATTTTTAACTGTGTTTTGTCCAAATCAACCTGGTAGTGTTGCTCTGTGACTCTCTTCTATGACAGCCGACTGTCCATAATTGTTCTTCTATATACAGGTCATAATTACAGTTTGATTCTTTTAGGGTTGGCAAACCACATGGATTTCTCAAAGTCTATCTCTCACTTTCTATTTCCCAAATAGCAGCAATGCACAAAACATTTATAAAGCATTTTTAGCCAGTTGTGACTTTTACTGGTTAAAATAAATGTTTTGTGACAAACAACATTGAGTTTACAGTCTTGGTGGAAACTAATTTTGATGTAATTTTTAAAAAAGCTTGTTCAGGTTCCTACTGTTATAGTGTTTTTTTATGGAGCGTATGGCAGAATTGGAATCAGACAGGGTTAGGTGGCAGTTAGGGCAGGTGGTTTCTCAGCTGACAAATATCAGACAGGGAGCTTTCTGATTGACTCTGAGATTTATGGTGTTGTAATGCATTCACTTTTTCTGATATGCTTTTTAACATTTCCCTTTCTTTTCTTGTCATCATACCTGTTAAAGTAGTCATACCAGCCTCAAAATACATCTCAGGTTAGACTGTGATGTGCACTGTGCTCATTTCTAACAACTTTTAAAGTATTTTGGCCGTGTGTTTGTCTGAGTGGGGCCACACACACAAACTCTTACACACCATGGTAGCTGATGTCCAGTGTCCTGCCGTGTTCAACCAGATGCTTGCTTGTCCGTTGTTCTTGCAGGTGTAGCAATGATGCAGATAGTAGGTGCACCCTGTGTAAAGGCAGGCCCCAGCGCCAACGGTAAACACCCAACCGCTCGCCTCTCAGATCTACAGTAGATGGCATGGTAGTGAATGATGTCTACATGCGTCATATGGTGTACATGGGGACCCTCAAGCAGTGGCATGGTGTTGAATGCTGTGAACATGATCCATTCGGTGTACAGTGGTGAAGTTTCTTCCATTCCAACAGACAGAAGCAGAATATGCAACTTGATTGTGATTGTACTTCACATGGTCACTTAGCTCTGTTTACTCCAGGTTAAACTGGCAGAGCCACATTCATTACCAGCATATTTTTAAGGTGTTTTACTGGACAGCTTAGTGAAATCAAGTCTCCACCACCCCAAACATACAACAAAAATATTGCCTGTTGCAGTCATCTGAGTTTGTCACTCATAATAGATGTACTTTGTTATTGCGTTGTCATCTGAAACTGGTAGGCCATGCGTCAGACTCACAGTTTATTTTTTTTGAGTTTACAGTGAATAGCAAATGAAAGGAGACTCCAAATCACCATCTAAATAGTGAGATTGAACACTGTTGTTGGTTGTTAGGATCAGGTCATTTACAGACGTGTGGTAGGTGACTTTACATCAGTTGAGAGAGAGACCGTCTCTGTTAAGACAGTCCCATTAATGCTAGCTGCTGTCGTCTAGTTGTGCTTTAGTTGTGTTACAGGTAGGGCTACATGTTGTGGTCATGTGGTTGTCTTCTGTTGTGGCATGGTTGTGTGTTTGGTCACTGCTTTGTTTGTTTGTGTATGTGGCCTGTGTTCGTTGTCAAATTGTTGTGTCCTGCAAGGCATCTTTAGAGCAGTTACTTCCACAAAATGATAATACTTTTTAATTTTGTTTTTTGTTATTCACTCATCTAATAATCTACTCTGCTCGATGACCAGACAAAATACTGCGTGTGGAGCTCTCCTTCTTACGTCTGGTTTTGCTAATACATGCTTTTGATCACAAGTGGACAACCTGGGAAATGACATCTCATGCATCGATGTAGAAACTAATGCCAGTGTAGTCCATTGCAACCATTAGTGGCTCAGACAGAAAGATGATTCTTAACCAAACATCGTCCGTGTCTCTCCTCTCCGACTAATGGCAGGCATGCTTCCTGGTATGGGCCCGCCTTTAGTTTCCATGATGCACCCCCAGCTGGCACTCTCTGCGGCTCCTGCCTCCATGGCCGGATCTTTGCATCTCCCCGAGTGGTCAGAGTACAAAACGGCTGATGGGAAAACATACTACTACAACAACCGGACGCTGGAGTCCACCTGGGAGAAACCACAGGCCCTTTTGGAGAAAGGTAGGAACTGCTGCCTCGGATGACATTTTTTTCGCTTGTTGCGTTTTGGGTCGACCTTTCAGTTACCTTATAATTTGTGCCTCTGTGTCCTTTTTCCCTGCCTGTTTACAGAAAAAGAAGCAGAAAAGATCAAGGAGCGCCTGGCTCAGGAGGAAGCTGAGGCAATGGAGATGGAGGATGAGGAGAACAAAACAGACATTAATAATGAGAAGGAGGTACATGAAGATTAGAATCATCCATTTGAGCAACAAAGCAGAAACTTGCATATAAGACATGTTTATATAGCGTGCACTTCAGTCAGTATTGATAACTACAGATCATATTTAATATTTAAAGCTTTAATTTAACGATATAACTTATTGAACCTGTTTGTGAAGGTACACTGGTAATTTTAATGTTAACATATCAATTATAAAGACACATTTACACACATGAAGAGAGATAAAATATAAAGGAGTCATCTGACCTTGATAGACATTAAACAAATCAAGTAAAAGGCAGAGGCATATGGAGTTCAGGCCAAGTACGTACACAACATACAAGGAATTTGGTTTCGGCTGTTGGTGCCACGCTAGGTAGATGGAATAGGAATATTGCCAGATCCTAACTTTACAACTTAAAGCCACAGTATGCTACATTTCATTTATCATTTTGTATTTAGTATAATGGATGCAAATTAATCATGGGAAAAAAAACAAGTTGGGAATCAGTTTCTATCTCTTTGTCAAGGAGCCTAAAGAAGAAGAGATGACGGAGGAGGAAAAAGCAGCTCAGAAAGCCAGGCCCGTAGCCACGAACCCGATCCCCGGCACCCCATGGTACAAACCCCACATCACAGCACAAACTCTCCTCTCCTCTCCTCCATGACAGTTCATCTATGGTGTCCTTGTTTACCTTTTCTAATTTGTGTCTGTCAATTTGCGTCAGGTGTGTGGTTTGGACGGGTGATGACCGCGTGTTCTTCTACAATCCGACAACTCGGCTGTCCATGTGGGACCGGCCCGAGGAGCTGGTGGGTCGAGCTGATGTTGACAAGCACATCCAGGAGCCGCCACACAAGAGAGGTCTGGAGGACAGTAAGAAGACAGGTGTGGACAGACACACGCACGCAATCAGCATATTTGATAAGGAACTTAAACTTTGGTTTACTGTGAATATTAAGATTTGCGCTAGGAATGGTCTTTAAATTGAACAGGGGTAGTTATAATCTCTTATCTGGATGGAAACAAAAATCACAACGGTGCTCTTATCACTCTTATGTTTTATACTACAGTGGGTGTAGTATTTATTTTGTGTTTGTGTGTTCATGCACAGCAATCAGTAAAGAGGAGCCAGAATTATCCATTGCAACCGAAGAGAATCAGGATGAGGAGCCAACCAAAGCCAAAAAGAGAAAGTAAGTCTCCCATCATCCAATTCAGTAATAGAGGATACATTTTAGTTTTAGCTAAATATATATATATATATATATATATATATATATATATATATATAATATATATATATATATATATATATATATATATATTTTTTTTTTTTTTTTTTAACAAATACCTTACAAATCTGTGTTACACATTAACACTGAAAGTTTTTTTCTGGGAAAACGAGATCTAAGTGAGGGAAGTTAAATGGCACAACTGACCTTATTGTTAGGAATGATTGTAACAGTCCAGTGGTTTGTCATAAAACCTGCTAGAAAAATCTGTGTAAAGACATGTAATTCAGTACAATTTTGCCCGTACTATAAGATAATACTGTTGGTGAATTTATCTGTGGTTGGTAGATATCCATACGTCTATCCTTTCCTCATTTAACAATCCATTCATCATGAAGAAAAGGTCAATACACAATTATCTATTTATCCTTCTATCTATTCTTTCACCTGTGATAGATGGTGAATAATTAGGTACTTATGCACATCTATTTGATTTGCCATCCATGTTATGGAGTAATGGTGAGTTATCCATACAGGTCTATTTTTCCATCATCTATTTGTGTATCATGGATGAATGTTCAAATTGATGGACTAATAGATGTAGACAGATGGAATATATTCACAATAGATTCTAGATCCAAACAGCAAAATATGTATGAATATTCACAAGAGACCGTGTAAACATTGACAAATATATATTTTTGTCCTAAAGGTAAGCAGCACACATAAAAATCATGATGAGCCACACAACAAAACGTTGTGGGAGCCAAAAGTCCAAGAAAGCTCAGTCTGATGGATCTAAAACTTATTCTAAGTAAGATATACATTTCAAAACAGTGCCAGACAGTTTTTACAATAATAGAAGGCTATATTCAGATCCTTACACACACCCACACAGCTCATTAAGTGAAGAACAGTTATGATAAAGGGATTTACTTTTATGCCACCAAAACATTTTCTTCCATCTTCACAAAGGCACATCCAAACTTTCATCCCATGGCAGTACAGTAACTGAGCAGGAGTACCCGCTACTGGTTCCTGTGCAGCTACGTAAAAGGTCCATGAGACATTTAACCCCTGATAGGACATACCCCGCGCAGTCAAACTTCCTTCAACTTTTTCTTGTTTTATTCTTACCTTGTAACTCCATTTCACCCTCACAGGAAGGAAGACGTGAAAGAGGCGGACACAGAGAAGGAAGCAGCAATGGAGGCTGAACTCAGAGCTGCCAGAGAAAGAGCTATAGTGCCGCTAGAGGCCAGGATGACCCAGTTCAGAGAAATGCTGCTGGAGAGAGGGGTAACACAAATTTTACACCGGAATTACTGCCTATTTTAACAATTTGTCTGAGAGCATTCAGTCATAATGATGATATATTTCTACCTAATTGTTTACCTTACTGAATCCTTCATAGTCAGTGCTGAGATTTTATTATCAAGGATATAATTATAGCATTTTACATAACAGCTTTCTCTGTTGGTGTGAAGTTTCTTTCCACTGGGCATAGAAATGTTAAATCTTTCAACATTATATATATAGTCACAGTGTAGCTTTGTGTCTAATGCCAGTGATGTCTGTCCTATGTGCAGGTGTCTGCATTCTCCACTTGGGACAAAGAGCTTCATAAGATTGTGTTTGACCCACGTTACCTTCTGCTCAACCCAAAAGAGAGGAAACAGGTTTGGTTTCTTTCCCTTTTGCTCAGTGTGTTCTTATTATTTTTCACCGTCACTCTTTCTCACAGGATTTTGTCAAGCAATAGCCTTTTTTTTTTTTTTTTAAAATAATTTTAATTAGTATCAAGATAGTACATTGATCACATACAAAGCAATAGCCATTTTTGATATAATCCTTCAGTCACAGTCATATGATCACATCCTCTTCAGGTGTTTGATCAGTACGTGAAGACGCGAGCGGAGGAGGAAAGGAAGGAGAAGAAGAACAAGCTGATGCAGGCCAAAGATGAGTTCAGGAGGATGATGGAGGAGGCGAAGCTCACCCCCAGGTAAAGGCACAGGACTGGCAGTTTGTGATGAGGGCTATAGAGGCCATTATTGATATGTTTGCCATAAACCTATTGCTGTTTAGTAAGGCATATGAATACATAGCCAAACTACAAAGAAGCTTTTTATTCTTGTTCATGTACACACACGCAAGTGAAAGAGTACAAAAGTTGAATTTTACAATTTCGTTCTCAGTGATATTAAATGTTTTATTATTAGCATGCCACATAACAGGTAATGTGTGTGTTTTTCTTTCTACAGGCACGGAATAGATTATCTTATGAGATGAGAGGATGATAATCTCGCTCTGTAAAAAGTCAAATCTTTTGTTTTTAATCTTTGCAGAACAACGTTTAGTGAATTTGCGGTGAAGCACGGCCGAGATCCACGATTTAAGACCATAGAGAAGATGAAGGACAGGGAGGCTATCTTCATAGAATTCATCACTGCAATGAGGAAGAGAGAGAAGGAGGACTCCAAATCCAGAGGAGAGAAGGTATACCTCACTCACACTTCAACATCGATGTACATTACCTCTCTCTGAAACAAGAAGAGTGTAGCTTTAAAGGTCCCATATGGGAAAAAAAATCTATTTTTATTGTGTTTTGTGATTGTTTTAATTTTACAGGTGTAAAATACAAGCCATTAAGATATGAAGATGTTTACTTTTTCAAGGTTCAATGGTTTTGGACAGATTTGTAATTAAGTTTGAATTGTGTGTTTGCTCCCAGGTGAGGCAAGACTTTTTCGATCTCCTAAGTGAACAGCACATAGAAGGAGGTCAGCGGTGGAGCAAAGTTAAAGAGAGGCTAGAGACTGACCCACGATACAAGGCTGTGGAAAGTTCTGCACTCAGAGAAGAACTTTTCAAACAGTTTATGGAAAAACAAGCCAAGGTAGGAAGAGCACTTTGAATGGAGCTCAATTATGTATATGATTGAGATGTCTGAGCTGTGTGAGAGCGTCTGTGGTGTTGTTACTCTAATGTTAATGCAGTTTTAGGTATGGATGTGAGTAATAAATTCATGGCTTATTGATTGGACATGTACCTGATCCATCTTTTTTCTGTATTTTGTCTTTTTCTGTTAGTGTTTCTGAATTGTTAGTTTATGTTTGGGTACAAAAGCATTGTCATGGCATTCTGTAATACAGCACTGGCCAGAACAAGAGAGGATTTTATGCAATATTTACATCAGATATTCTTTTTGAGTGTAAAAAATGTCTCTGTATCATCTCCTACAGAATGTGGACATCGAGAAGGAGCGAGAGTTGGAGCGGCAGGCTCGTATTGAGGCCAGTCTCAGAGAGAGGGAGCGGGAGGTGCAGAAGGCCCGATCCGAACAGACCAAAGAGATCGACCGAGAAAGGGAGCAGCACAAGAGGGAGGAGGCCATCCAGCATTTCAAAGCTCTCATGTCTGATATGGTGAGGTGCTCTTTCTCACCGCAGCGTAATAACACACATACAAAGATCATAGTGAAGTTTTTATTAAGTCCTAGTCTGTGCCAGTCAACAGTTTGTCACTTAACTTTTTTCACAGGATTTGATAAGAAAGAAAGGGAAGTATAGTTCTGCCCATTCAGACAAGTTATATTACTGTATTCTGGATCAACATGAGATTTATGGCTGTATTTTTAACTGCTGTATGAGATCATCACAAAAAGTTTTTGACAGTAGCATTCATCCCATTGAGCATGAAATAATTACATTTGCTCCACATTTAACTCATTTATTGTTTATTCGCTTCTCAGGTGCGCTCTTCAGATGCAACGTGGTCAGACACCCGTCGTAACTTGCGAAAGGACCACCGTTGGGAGTCTGCGTCGCTGCTGGAGAGAGAGGAGAAGGAGAAGCTGTTTAACGAACACGTAGAAGCACTGGCCAAGAAGAAGAAAGAACATTTCAGACAGCTGCTGGACGAGACCAGCATGGTGAGAAGTGAAAACATGAAGCCAAAAAGTTGCCAGTCAGCTGTAACACGCAATTAGTTTTGTGTATAACCCGGGTGGCTGCAATTCTTAATGTCCGATCTTTTTATTGACTTTACCAACTATTCTGCCAATTTATATAAAAGGGTTAATGACAGATTTTTTCGCTTGTGTTGTAGATCACTTTGACAACTACATGGAAGGAGGTGAAGAAGGTCATCAAGGAAGATCCTCGCTGTATTAAATTCTCCTCCAGTGACAGAGTAAGACTTTCACTCAATAACCGCTCATCTGCTATTTTGTTTAAATTATAAAAGCATAAATTTAGTCACTTTATGACAGTAATTCACAGAAGTTCACAGGTTAGACTGAAGGTAAAGATATCAGACTAATATCGATTTGCTTCCATTCATCCAAAAAAAAGTTATTTTTATATATCTTAATGACATTTTATTGTGAATTGAATTATGTTCTAACCTATTTTCATGTGAAGTACTCACCCATTTTATGGAGTTTTGATATCTAATGAATTCATCTGTCTTGTCTTTGTAGAAGAGGCAGCGGGAGTTTGAAGACTACATCAAAGACAAATACATCACAGCTAAGGCTGACTTCAGAACCCTGCTGAAGGAGACAAAGTTCATCACATACAGGTCTGTACACTCACTTTTACATACTAAATAAACATAATCACAACAAATGTCTCCAGCAACCAGCTACGTATATGCTTAATAAGATAATCCTTTATTGCGCCGCACGTCAGTTGAAATTTCCAGTTTTACAGCAGCAACATCTTTCAAAGCAGCACTAACGATATGTACAGTAATAATAATAATTATTATTATTATAATAACAATAATATGTACAATATATACAAGAATGAAAAATTAATAAATGCAGTATTACTATACTATAAATAATATAAGAAATAATATAATATCCCTTGTATATGTTCAATAGATATGAACTGATACAATTACAGCCCAGAAATGGTTCAGACTATATTCCCACGACTTTAAATATGGTTTTAGTTGGATGAAATGGTTGAAACTGAATTGGGGGTTGAAATGGGTGAAATTTGTTCTTCTTTTCATTTTCCCATGTTTATAACCTTTGGAGAATCTCACACAAGTAGCATTTGAATAAAAGCAGCAAAATGTAGATGATGACTGTCTCAGGTGCTTTTAACCACACAACAGTCAGAATATTTGAGTTAAAATCACTTATTTGCACAGTAGAATGTGGTATCTAATGAAACCGAAATCAGAGCAGCAGGCGTTGCACTGAAATCCCACCCAGATGTTTTTGATGGTGTTGTGACCCTGCTTCTGAGTGCCCTCGTTTTGTCTCCCCTCTCCCAGGTCGAGAAAACTCATCCAGGAGTCAGAGCAGCATCTGAAGGATGTGGAGAAGATCCTTCAGAACGACAAGCGCTACCTCGTCCTGGAGTGTGTCCCCGAGGAGCGCAGGAAGCTCATCATGTTCTACATTGAAGACCTAGACCGCCGTGGCCCCCCGCCTCCCCCCACCGCCTCCGAGCCCACCCGGCGCTCTACCAAGTGACCAATCATATTACCCTCTCGGCCAGCGCCCTTCTCTTCTTCGCCCTCCCTATGGCCAGAGCATGACCTCCCCTCAGCGCCCCCTGAACCCCTCCCTCCAGGCTCTCGGCCGGCCTTGCAGTGTTATTGCTGGGGGTTACGTTGCTTAGAGATGTACCATAGAGATGAACGGTTAAGGTCTCTGTGTTATGTCGCCCCTTAGCCCTGAAATAGCCCTGCATTTAAGGCAACAGCAGGGAACAGAGGTTACCTGATCTCAAGGTGACCCTTAACCCCTCACCTCTGACTGACCACATAAGAGGCAGAGGGATAGTGATGAGGCTGCTGCCCCAGCAGCCACACAGGTGTAAGATAGCTGATGTAAATTGAGTGAATGTGTGTGTGTGTGTGTGTGTGTGTCTGAGCGTGTGTGTGTGTACGTGTGTGGTGCGTGGATGTGAGTATGTGTGCATGTGTTTGAGGCGTCCTTAAGCCTTACTGCTCCACTGTGCCAGTCATTGTTTCAGCGGCTCAGTGTGAATGTTAGTTTCTGCTCAGTGGTTTACTCCGATGTCGCAGCAGTTTCTCTGTTGAATGAAATAAAGGCAACTTCCACTGTTTTTCAATATGTTGTGCTGTGCATTCTTTTAATAAATTACATCTGGCGTACGTTTTGCAGTCTTTTATATTACTGTAGGAAGCTCAGCTGAAATCAGCACAACAGAGAAAGTCACTCGAAGCTAAATCCATTTTCACTCAGGGTGATACTGTGTAGCTGTGTCATGATTAAATTATGGACGTTTGAATTAGTGCAGCGCTGTATTAACTGCATTGTACATTTCCCTGAGAAAGTGTGCTTGTGTGGTTGCTGAACACCACCTTTCTGTGTAAAAGCTGCATTTTAACAGCACTTCTGTCTGTGCCTGGAATCGAACCCTCAACCTTGTGCATCCTTAACTCTTGGGTATGCAGTGTGGGTCAGGAGATATCCATTTTCCATTGGATTTGGTTCACTTTTGACCCATGTTGTACATCAAAGGGTTATAAATGGTACTCTCCAGTGATGGTTACTGTACCTACTGATATATAACCAGCTACCACTGTAGACAATGATAACGCCACATTTTGTTGAAGAAAAAATGTGTTTGTGTTAACAGTAAAGCTTTGTAGCTGGTATTTTTAGTCAAAGCTTCAGCTGCTGAGCATTAAAATGTCTAAAATGTTTCCACACTGTTTGACAGAAAATTATAGCAAGCTGAAGAATTGAGAGATGGAGGAGAAAGTCAGCCTTCAGCTTCTATTGCAGTCAGTGACAACTTGACAGTGAGTTTCCTGTCATTTAAGGTTTAAATCACAAATACAAAAGCTCCTTTCAGTTGACTATTAGCATGGTCGGGAAGAAGACCAATGTGGCTTCATTTTAATACCAAATACATTGAGAGAAATCTTTGCTTTTTTGAGCAGGTTAGAAACATTTTTCCTGTTTTCAAAACTACTGCTGCATGCAGCACCTGGTCACATGAAACCATGATTAACCCTTAGATACATAAGTGAATCAAAAATGACCTGGTGAGGTCATTTCCTTGCAATATCTTTGTAATGCCATGTCATTTCATATTCCAGCTATTCTATCCATTTAAATTTTTAAGTTACCTTTTATACTTTTAAAGAAATTGCAATGTGTGTATTACTACCCCAAGCTCTTTATCACTGATAATATAAGCGGTGATACAGTGCACAAACTTGGAGGGATGGAGAGTAGCAACAGCTGGATGAAAACTGTGGAAAAATGCCAACAAATGGATTTTGACATTGTTCTATTGCTGCTCTGTGTAATATTCTTTTTTAATTATCAAAATGTTGAACATCTGTTATAAAGTGAAAAATATACATATTTCAAACATGAAATCATTCTTGTGTGGACAAAAATACAATACAAACGATAACATAAATGATACAAATAATTATTCTTTACCAAAATGTCAAAAATCGCATAGAAACACGTGGATTCTTATTTGGGTCATTTTTGACCCACTTATGGAAGATTGTCGGGTCCAATCACTGGAGCATCTAGGTAAATAGCTCCTTCACTGAAAAATATAAGCAAATAAGAAACAATTCATTAATAGGTGAAAGACTTGTGATTATTTTAAGTCTAAAACAGGGTCTGTAGATGCCCTTATGGTATATTAGACAATATGATTTGAAAGTTGAGCCTGCTCTCCCATAAGATCACATTAATTTTTGAATTCATAGAGCTATTAATATAAAACTGACTATGTTTGATACATGCACGAAATATAATAGTAGTCATTGCAGCTTTGGAACCATGTTTCAATGTTATAAATGTGATAAAACTGGATTTCATTACATGTATATTACAAAGCAGGAAGACTGGTACCTGCTGTGGCGGCTCTGATTGGTCCAAACTAGCTAGCCGTTGAGGTCACGTGATATTGCCGGACGTGGATGCTGATTAGTGGATTGATCTGCGGTATCAGCATCTTCAATACATCCTTTGTAGCATCCACAGTCCATTCAAAATTGAACATTATTATTATTTTACAGGGACGTTCATCCGAGATGTGAACCTCCGTGTTGTGAGTCTACAGTCCTTGTGGAGGAAACAGAGTCGCTAGTTAGCATCATGCGTTGTTAGCGCAACGGTCGCTGAGCTGCAGGCGCTCTCCTCTCCTCTTCCACCGGTCACCTCCGCCCTGTCGCCGCGATGCCAGACTCTCTGCTCCCGCTTTTCGCTGTCCTGCTGGCAGCTGTTTTGGCTGTAGGAGACCCGGAGGGACCTGCTCATGTCGACGGAGCTCCGCCTTCAAAAATAGGCAAGAATTTCAGTGTGCTAAAACATCGTAGCCGACCGTTAATTTAGCTAACGTTAGCATGCGGTGTGAGCTAATCTGACGCAGAGGTAATGATGTTTGGAGCAACTCCTGAGTGTTTCAATAGGCAGACATTTAGAGATGTCTTCATGTTATGAGATACACCTGTATTCCTGTAAAAAAAAAAAGCAGTTAGCGGGATAATATTGCGTTAGCTTATATTTTGTCAGCAGGGGCGCCCCCAGAAATGTTTCACGAGGTGGCCAGATGGGGTCACGGAGAATTTTGGGGTGGCACAAAAAACAAAACAACCCAAAACTGAATTTCAGAAACTCGTTGTAGTGTAGAAGCTTTGTTATGTTATTGTTGCCGTTTTCATGCAGTCTTCTTTATCAATTTGACAGCAATTGAACATGTTGGCTTCCTGCTTGAATGAGCACCTCGGTGATTTTCCTGTAAAAGTTGCCGGACAATCTTGCTAATTTGGGCCTATTAGCATTTCTTTATCACTTTTAATAAGTTTGCAGTGACACTAATGGATAGGCATGCATGCTTCAAGTGCTTTAGGCAAAGTTTTTTCAATATTTCAGCACCAATTTTGGTCCATAAACATCAAAGAGGGCGCCACAGATACGATTAGGATGCCAAAATCACAACACACTCTTCTCATTTTCTTTGTGCTACAACTTCACATTTATGAACCTAAATGTCCATAAAATATAACATTTCTGTGGTCAAAACAGAGACTAACAGTTCAGATTAATCCTTTTTTTTGACAAAACATTATCAGAAGTTTAGTTTGTTGCCCCCAACCGTTTGTAGGAGTTTTTCCTCTGATATTATCAAATACCTGAAGCATCAGACAGCAGAAGAAGCCATACAAGCATCAAAACAAGAAAAATGTGGCTGGTTGTCCAGTAAGTGCAAGTTTGGCGGTTCAAGCCCCTGAACCTCCACATGTCAAAATGTCCTTGGACAAGACACTAAAGCAAAACTTTGTGTGTGAATGAGAAATACACTTTAAGGCACTTTGAATACCACTAAGGTAGAAAAGTGCAGACCATTTACCCTCACATTTGGTCATTCCATCTTAAATCATCACATTTTTAGCTCCATTACTGCTTGACCATCGTTCGGTTTTCATCATATGAAATATGGATATTTATAAAGAGACATTTTAGATTGATGTATGAAATTCCTTTAAAAAATTTTGCTTTGCTACAATTTATGGATCCTGTGAGCCAGCCTTATGTTCACCTGACAACATGTGTTCAGGTGCTGTCAGCCTGCTAACACACATCTCCTCAAAGAGTGCTGCAATTAAACTGACAATTTAAGAGTTTTTATCCTATCAGTAAATGCACAGTTTGCAACATTCTTGAAATTTTTTGGTGAAGTGTCATATCGATACAGTACAAGATTCTTTGTGTTGAAACTTAATATATTAAAGTGACCAAAATGTTTCAAACTTTGTGCCTCACCTGCATCAGTCGAGTTAGCTTGATGGTTAGCTTGAGGGAGACTCCTATGGTTCAGTACTGAGTCATATTAGTTACAGATAAACCCCATAGTTCCCAGTTCAGTATTAAACCAACACTTCCTTAAAGACAGCATTTCTTAATGTGTTTTCTTTCTTTTTATAATTGTGTTTTCATCTGCTGTTTTAATGTCCTTGTGAAGCACTTTGAATCACCTTGTTGTTGAAATGTGCTATATAAATAAACTAACTTTAGCTTTAACTTTAACTTTCTTATCCTCAGTCCATCTATAGATACTATTTGGTTAACCACTAAAAACTGCAAAATAATAGGAAACATTTATTTTTTAATCGCTGTGTGTTTAGTTCGCTTCTTCATCTGCTTGATGTCTTTAAACATCCACACACAACGCAGTAACTTCTGCATGACTGATTGTCATTAGATTAAAGACACATTTATCTCCTAAACCACACTCTAACTTTCACTTTCCTCTTGTGTTCCAGCGGTGGTTGGGGCAGGGATAGGAGGCAGCGCCACGGCCCATTTCCTACGGCAACACTTTGGCCCGGAAGTCCAGGTGGACGTGTTTGAGAAGGGTGAAGTGGGAGGACGTCTTGCCACTGTAACCGTCAATCACAATGATTATGAGTCTGGAGGCTCCATCATTCACTCCCTCAACCTCCACATGCAGGAGTTTGTCAAACAGCTGGGTGAGTTTATACATAATGCAGAAGGCCTAAAAGGTCAAGAGGTCATTTTCTGGTTAATTGTAATGGTCTGGTTGCATATTCACTAGACAAAAATCTTTTAATTAATTATAAATGATAGTTTAACCTCTGCTCATATTTGTCAGTAGGTTTGTCGATGTCAGTTTAGGAAATACCAAGTGAGGATTTTCTTTTCTTCAAATACTTTGTTATACTTCCTGTCCTGTTTGACCAAATGCAAAATCCCTCAATATTAAATCCCTCTCTTTATGTGTTTGTCCTTTGTCTTATCCTCTATTTGCCTCTCAAGGTTTAAAGTATCGACGCAGTGTGGCGGGAAAGACGGCAGTTTTCAACGGTGAAGAGATGATTCTGGAGGAGACGGACTGGTACCTGCTGGACCTTTTCCGGCTGTGGTGGCGCTACGGCATCAGCTTCATACGCTTGCAGATGTGGGTGGAGGAAATTATGGAGAAATTTATGAGGTAAGCCAAAATGATCAATGCCGAGTTTTGAGTTTAGTCTCAACAGCTGCTTGGTGTGCTGGGTAGGATGTAGTTGTGGTGCAGCTAAAGGCGGCTAGATGTTGCTGTGTCAAAGTGTTATACATTTGTTGTAGATGTCCAATGTGTCTCTGGAGCTGCATTAAAGGCCCTCATTGATCTGATTTATAATTGTTCATATTTTCTTCCACATTGTTCTGGTGTCAGTAATGGTACGTGATCATGAGGATAACATTTAAATGTCCCTCATATTTTACTGATACCCAACAAATTAAAAACTCTGAATATTCGGATCTCAAAATAAATATTGGGATGCTACCGTCAACACTGAATATTTGGATATTAGGCCCTAATGTTTAGTGTTAATCCTACTGATTTTCTTAGAATTTTACAGAGTGCTCCACTGGGTGGGTACAGGTGGGCATCTGAAAGTATGACATGCATGCATGGCTGAGTCTCAGGTGATATGAGTGTCATAACACCTGAGTTTGGTGTTTTGACTGTTATGAAACTGCTGTGGCACTGTAATTTCCTTTATTCAAGGATCAATCTGTCTGTCTGTCTGTCTGTCTGTCTGTCTGGTTTTTTTGGGTTCCTTTGACAGTTATTGGAAATGCTGCAATAGGGTCTTTTTCTCCAAGGTTATCTGCTATTAAATCAGGCTTTCTACAACCTGAAGGGACTTGCTCACACATCTGGATTTGTAAAGCAGCCAATAGGGCCCTTCTCTGTGAAAAAAACCTGTGATTGGATAGGAGCCCTATCCAGTCACAAGCTATTTTTTTTTTTATAAATCCAGGAAACAGAACCACAAGGAGACGTAGAAGTCTAGTTTCCTCTTGACCTCTTGAGTTACAATATGCTGACAAGTTGTTATGGATCGTGAAGATGTGTTTGTCCAGTGATGCCAAAAAATTACTGCCTGCCCCAGCTTTAAGGCAAAATAAGAGCACAACTCTGCCTTCTGGTGTTACAGTCAGTGGGTAAAGCCTATTTTGTGCTGTTTATTATTTTGTATGTCTCAGGCATCTGCACCCATAATCACTGCAAAACCTTGACTCACTGTGTGGCTTTCAGAGCATGAGGTCTGCATAAATATAGACAGCCATCTGCCTCGAATTTTCCAATGAAATAATGAGCTACTGTGATAAAATTCCAGCTCTCTTAATCTTTTACAAAGAAAATAGTGCAAAACAACATAATATTATTTCAGATTCCAGGCAGTGCAAAACCTCACATATGAGTGTCAAATTCAGCCAATATTCCAAATGTTTTGCCTTAATTATGTTTCCTTGACTCAATTTCTGCTTGACAAATAAACCAGTCTCCTCCTTTAACTCCGTTCACAGACCTCTATTTCCTCTGTCTGAGAATGATTAATCTCTATATCCGTTTGGTCTTTCTTGCCTTCTCTCTAAGTCAACAACATTAAGCTTGTGTATCCCTCTGTCTGTTTTTTTATGCACAGATAATGGCTCAGACATTTGTCTCAACTTGAGACTACAAGGAAAAAAAAGATGTTTGCCCATTTGTGAATGTGTCCGTTACGTTAATAGTTCACCACTATGGTTTGTCTGCAATAAAGGATCTACAAGTACCAGGCCCACGGCTACGCCTTCAGCTCAGTGGAGGAACTGCTGGACTCGCTCGGGGGCAGCGGCTTCATCAACATGACCCGGAGGCCGCTCTCTGATTCGCTGCTGGAGCTGGGTGTGTCGCAGCGCTTCATCGATGAGGTCATCGCACCTGTCATGAGAATCAACTACGGACAGAACGTCAGCATCCCTGCCTTTGTAGGTCAGCTAAGTGTGAAGCAATAAGCAGTAGAGAAGGAGGGAGTGAAGCGGTGATGAGCAGGGAGGTGGCAAGGTGGAGAGCGACGAGAGGAAGGCTGCAGTGGTGAATTTAAGGCCAGTTATGAGCCGAACACTGACGCCACGACTGATGTAGGTCAGGAGAGAGGAAAGAAAGAGGAAAGAAAAGAAAGATACAGGAGACGAGAATGGGAGGAGCTGGTAGTCGAGAATAGACGAGAGGAAAGCAAGGTGAAAAGAGGGGGAGCTGTGGGAGCGAGAGAACAGGAAAGTGTGTGGGCAGCTGATAATTGGTTTATAGCACTTGGCACTGTCTGTTATAAGTGAATGTGTGTGTTTCAGGCGCTGTGTCTTTAGCTGGTGCCCAGAACAACCTGTGGGCGGTAGAAGGAGGCAACAAGCTGGTGTGTTCTGGCCTGTTGAAGATGGCTGGTGCTAACCTGCTGCAGGCTCACGTCAACTCCATCTCCCCCGTCCACTCAGGTACTCCACCCTGATGTTAATGAATGGGTTCATGTTGAGCTACTAATCCAGCTAGATTCAGTTTTATGAGGATTCTTTTGTCAGTTTAGTGCTTCATAAAGTGACAACAGTTCATAGGGGTGGTCCGAAGCAGAATTTTAGCCCTCTGCACATTGAGAAGCTAACAGACTGTAATGCAGAGCAGACAGGGACCAGAGGGGACAGAGGGATATGACATGGGGCAGGTGAAGACGGTGGGGGTTCGATGTTGGGGGTTCGATCTCTGGCCCTTCCATGCCCAGCGGTCCTGTTGGCATTTGTGCACCTTACATTGTACCTGGGGTGAACGAAAAACATTGTAAAGCACTTTGAGGAAACTTGCCAATGTAAAAAGTTATTATACAGTTATGCTCATAAGTTTACATACCTAGCAGAATTAGTAAAATATGTAACATTCTTTAATGAAAGGCTGAATGATCAGAACAATACAATTGCATGACAATAAATAACTTTGTCTGACCACTAACCCTAAATGAAAGGAAAAATGTACCATGATCAAACATATTTTCTTTAAAAACAAGCACAATATTTCACATAATTGGCCAGGGTATGTAAACTTAGGAGCACAACTGTGAGTGCAGATTTACCAGTCACCATGCAGCATTTGCCTAAACCAACCAGCAGTACACTCAGTTAATAAATCTCAATTTATTCAGTCCAATCTGAGCAACATAAGTATTTACATCTAAAAATTACTGGCATTTGAACAATGACTATTTTGGTTTTTTTTCGTGTTGAACAAGTTTTCTTTCTGAATTGTGAGCCTTAGAAATGACACATTTGAAATTATCCTCTGAAAATGGTGACGTCAGTTGAAACCAGTTTCATATCTAGTTTTCAAAGTAGAGAATTGCATTATTTGTTTATCTAGCATGTCAGTTTGATTTTTAGATGGAGGTTTCAGGAGTGTGATAATATTTGCAGCAGTGGAATTCTGCAAACATGAAGTTATTTTATGTAAATAAAAAATACCAACACAGATTTTCTTTTCCCCTTTAACAGGAATTTCAGTGATTCCTGAACCATTAAAAGGAAATAGCCATTTCCTATTTACCAAGGCAATAGGTGGGAATAGAATTCAGTTTGTAATACAGCTTTAATTCTTTTGATACAATTAGTTCTATGAAAACAGTGTGTGCTTTGTGTTCATACAGTGGAACAGAGCTTTATGACTGTATTTTTTTTCTCTCTTTTCCATGTAAAACAGACAAACCATTGAGATTTTTACAGCAGAGCAACGTTGGAGTTTGATACGACAGATTTGTCAAACAATCTAAAAAGTAAATGTGGTCAAGTTTTATACACGTTCTTTCAAAATCAAACTGCAAAACTTCTACAGGCAAAAAAAAATTAGCTGTCAACCATATTATAGGATGTCTCTGTTCATATAACTTATATAGATAGATAGATCGATAGATAGACTTTATGTTTTGTTTTATTTTAATTTTACAGAATACATAATTCATCAAGTGTTTGGCTTCAGCTCTACATTTGTGTCAAAGCCAAATTATTATTATATTTATTTTATTTTTTTTTTTTTATATAACATGACCCCAATTAGATTAGCTGTATTTTTATATTTATGAGTAAACGTATTTGAATAAATTCATTCATTAAAAAATCTGTAACTTATGGCTACTGGTACAAATAAAAACACAGTATTTATTTCTGCTGTAAATTAGCCTTTGATAGAATGAATTTTGTTACGGTATCATGCTAGTGATGACATTTTTCTCGTTTTTGTAATAAGAAACTTTATTCATTGAACAGTTCTCAATTCATTCCACAAACGACAGTGCATAAAAGAACAACAGCAAAAACAGCAACAACAAAATCTAAGTCCAGCGATGACATTTTTTCTCTGTACTTTCTAATATAATGAATCTACAGAAATAATCATTTTTTTTGTCACACATTTCTCAAGTGCTGAATATTTGTCATGCATTGTGTCATTGAGAAATTATGGTAAATACAGGAACATCAATTTTCTTTTTTTTAGACAGTAAATTGAAAATATATGCATAACATTGGTAGATTCATATTTTTATAGCAGAAGAAACTATTTCACTATTTGTTGGGCAAAAGAAACTACTACAAATTAAACATTATAATCCCAACCGTAACTTTTCGTCTTGAAGATGTGCAGACACACTTTAACAAATCAGGTGATCAAGCACAAAAATTTTACAGTTCAGTACGTTCTGTCTACTAAAACTCACAGCTCAATAATGGCAAAAACCAGCATGGAGAGGCTGAGAGTTACTTTTCTGTTCCTGTTACTCCATGACAAATGCGTATGCTGTAGTTCTATAGATTAAATGTAAATTTGTCAATTTGAGGCAGAAAAAAATATTCTTCAGTGTACAACATTTTTTAAGATTCACTTTTTAGTCTTTAGATAGTTTTTTGGGGGGATTTTATTTTTTTTGACAGCGACCGGAAATAGTCAGGAGGCGACAGTAGAATAGCGTAACCTCCGAGAGAGAGTCTTACTGGTCAAATGCTCAGGCCACACAGAGGCCTCATCCTCCTCTGATAACGGCTCTATCCAGTCGTCACATGGGTCAACCAGCGATTTTTCTTCAGGAGGAACCCATTCTTCTTGTACAAAATCTTCTGGAGCCAGTAGAACGTCCTCTTTAGTCCCTGTCAGTGAGATTTTTGGCCATTGGTCACTCAGAATAGGCTTCAGTGTGTCCCTGGCCTCTGACGCAACTGCAGTCATGTTCTCATAGTACTGCACAGTGAAGTCATGGCTGCTGAATGAGCGTGTAGGTCCTCTCAGATGTGACAGGCAGGAGTAGCTGTTCAGAAAATGGAGGTGATCCTCTGTTGACGAGAGCTTCTCTAGTTCTGCATCCTTCCTTCTCAGCTCAGTGATTTCCTGCTGCAGCTCCTGCTGCTGCTCTTTGATTTGACTCTCGTCGGTTTTCTGCTGGGATCTGATCATCTGCTTCACTTTGGAGCTTTTTTTCTCAATTAGATAGATCAAGTATGTGAAGACTTTCTCGCAGTTGCTCACAGCTTTATCAGCAGTCACACCGATGGCCTCAAACTTTTCTTGAAGCACCTTTGCATTTTTCTCTCTGCTCTGAAGTCTCTGTTGAATGATTTTCCGGTCAACTCCGAGCTCCTTCTGCCTCTCAGCCCTCTCTGCTGCAGTCGAGACTGTGGCGTGGCCTTTGTGTTCATCCATGGCGCAGAGACAGCAGATACACTGTTGATCAGTGCGGCAGAAAATCTTCATCACCTCGTCATGGCGTGGGCAGATGTTCTCCTGAAGCTTCGAAGTGGCCTCTATGAGCTTGTGCTTCTTTAATGGAGCCATGTTGAAATGAGGTTGGAGGTGCAGCTTGCAATAAGAGGCCATACATGTCAGACAGGACTTGAAGGCTTTCCACTTCCTCCCAGCACAGAAATCACAGGCCACGTCTGCAGGTCCAGCATAGGAGTGATCAGGGGAAGCATCTGCAAGGCCTGCTTTCTTCAGCTCCTCCACTAACATGGCTAGCATGGTGCTTTTCATCAGGACAGGCCTCGACGTGAAGCGCTGCCTGCATTGAGGGCAGCTGTGTATTGTTCTGTCATCCCAAAAGTTTGTAATACAGCCCATGCAGTAATTTTGGCTGGACGTATGAAGTAGCAGAAGCTTCACTGGCACGCTTTTCTAGTTTATTTTGTCCCCACTGGAATATACTACTGTTGCGAGTAATAGTATTGAAAAGAGCAGTCATTACAATAAACTTGACATAATTGTCATCTTTCAGACACTAAATGCAATTGCTTTAAATTTAAATTAAGATCTGAGTTTAGTCTGTAGTGAAACCAAAGGTAAAATCACAATTTGGCCCCAGTAGACCACAATGCAAAGCCAAAGCCACAGAATGTTTTCTGTTATCTTAAATCCACAGCTTAATGACACAAGTTCAGGTCTGGGGGTTTTCAAAAGTTCTCGGAAATGTAGGAATGCGCTAACGGAAACTAAAGTAAACAAGGGCGTTTAAGGTTCAATGGGTACATTCAGGAAGTAATTTCTCACAAAGAACGTACAGTATAGGAATATACATAGCAACATAGCAATGTGTGAGGGTGGATTCTTTCCTTAGTTCAGCATTTGTATGAGTCATGTATAAACATCCATGTTTCAAATATATTTGAAGAGTCTGTATATACTAAAAAAGCATCTTATTCCCATATTTTCATTTACCATCTGGCGTCTAAGTGTACAAAAGTGATTCTTCCTCAGCATTCGTAGAATAAATACATGCTTGTTATTCCAGAGTTTCAACACTTATCTGTGGGCACAAACATCTTGACATGAGAAATGTAGCAGATGCTTCTTGACACCTGTTGGTGGACACCAGTGGACTGATGTAGATATAACAGAATCATGTAGTATTGTGCTGTCACTGTGTTGTGGCTCAGTCCACCTGCTAAAGGCCATCATGATCAGGCAGCTTTGTCAAACTCTCTCTCTAAAGTCAGGTAGCATAAGTAAATGCTGGTGTGGTTTGAATGAGAGAGCGCCATCGTCTACGGTCAGCAGCAACTCTAGTAACCTTCACAATTCCATTTCCTGTGATCTCTTTGATGTCATCAAGCCAACTCACTGCAGGTCTGCCGCTCTTTCTCTTTCTCTATAACCATCCCTTGAATGATTGTTTTCTCTAGGCAGTGATGTCTGGTAACGTGACCAAAGTAGCTGAGTTTCCTTGCGATGATGTTAGTGCCACAGTGGGTTTTTTTGGGTCCTAGCTCCTTGAGTACAGATGCATTTTTTCTCTTGTCTGTCCATGGTATCCTCAGGATCCTGCAGTAGCACCGCATTTCAAAAGAATCCAATCCCATTTTATCTGCTGACTTCATAGTCCAGGATTCGGAGCCATATGATGCCACTGCAAAGGTTGTTGATCTCAGTAGTCTGACCTTGAGGAATGAAGGGAGTTTACTTTTCCATAACTTGGTCATGTTTTGCACTACGCTTCGAATCATTGTAAGTCTTCTTTTGATCTCTTGGGTGCAGTTCCTTTTTGCGTTGATGACCGAACCCAGGAACTTGCTTTGTCAAACATATATAGTCAAAAATCAATTCTGGATCAAAACTTAGTCTTCAAAAAGTTTTCAAGAAAGAGTCTTCACGCAGTCTTTAGAGTCTGATGCGAATAATGTTTATTCAATACAGAGGCTGTAAGAACATGAGCAAAATCTCGAGATTTTAAGTGACTACACAAAGCGTTACATCGTCTTATATACTCACAAACTCACAAATGTCTTCTAAACACTCCTCTTCTGTTCTGGAAAGCCAAAACCTATTGTATTAAGACTCAATCGGGATGTATTTGACGTAATCGTACCAAAAGTTACACCACCTCCTCTTTTTTATTTCTGCTAGGTTGGCATTATTTCTACTTAGCTCAGTGTGACCTGGGTTTCCGCTCACGAGTGCAGACGCAGAGAGGGCATGCACTTCCGGTCTTATGCCTTCTATGGGCTCCGTAGGCTTCAGTTGGGTTGCCACTTTCCACAGGATTATTTAGTGTACTCGTAACTTCAGTTGACACGATGGGTCTTCCAATCTTATCATTGTTAGCCCTTGAATTTGATTCACACATCCTGTTTGTCTAATTGTACCATTTGCTCAATCTTAAAATGTGATATCAACTGATTATATGTATTTCTACTACAGGGGAGGCACTACAGTACCAGCTGAGCTTCACTACGGCAGCAGGGACAGGATCAGAGCTGTATGACATCGTAGTGCTGGCAACGCCACTCCAGGCCAGCGTTGAATCTGGACTCCAGTTCCAAGGTTTCGCACCTCCCTTTGACGAGCTGCCCGGCAACTATCACAGCACTGTAGCAACCATCGTCCACGGCTACCTCAACACCTCTTTCTTTGGTTTCCCGGACCCACGTCTGTTTCCCTTCGCCAGTGTTCTGACTACAGAGTCGCCTGATCTGTTCTTCAACAGCGTGGCCAGCGTTTGTCCAGTCAATATCTCAGCAGGATTCAGACGTAAGCAGCCACAAGAAGCTGGAGTCTACAAGGTGTTCTCACCACAACCGCTAGACAAGTCTCAGCTCAAAACACTCTTCAGGTCAGAAATTTCCTTCCTTTATCAACAACAGGCTGCAGCTAACTATTATTTTCAGTACTGCGTATTTTACTAATCATTTTGTCGTGTTTCAGCTTACTATAATATATGCAGCAAATGTTCACATTTAAGAAGTTAAAACCAATGAATTTGATTAATTTGTCTTCAGAAAATAAGCAATTACCAAGTGGTTGCTGATCAAATTATCAGCTAATTGCTAGCAACTCTAGTATTGACCAGCTTGGAAAAAAGAAGTACATTTTTCTCATTATGTGTGATGGGACAGTATAATGATATGGAAGAGACACAGCGGGGCTTTCAGCTGAATATTAATATGCTGACATGCTTTTTACTATCTCAGTGGTGCAGATGCTAGCATGCTCATCTTTGCTAGTTAATACTAAACACAAAATAAAACTGCATCTTCCAGGAATTTAGTTAGTTTTGCATGTTGATCATAAACTCAAGTACTGGATGAAGTGAAATTATGTGCTGATGATGACATTTTCTGAAAAGTTAAGGGATCATGGAAGGTTTACAATTCATCCTGAGAGGAACATGAATGTGTGAACCCAATTTCACAGTGATCCTTTGAGCAGTTGCCCATAAATGTGATGGCATTTCACTAAAAAACCAACAAAAATTACAACATTATGCCAGAAGATTTAACCAGACCTTGTTAGCTAGTCTAACCGCTGGGTGGCTTGTGAGATTCCCCTCTGGACTCCATAAGATTTGACCTCTAATATTACATAATAATTCATTTTTTTTAGATTATATTTTGTACTCTCAAACCAAGACTGTAAAATAACAAAAGTAATCGAATACATGTTTTGGAGTAGAAAGTACAATATTTGTTTCCCAACTGTAGTAAAGATTAAACTAAAATAGTAACTCAAAATTATATCTAAGTGTGAGTAAATGTATTTAGTTACTCTCTACCACTGTTCAATGGTGTTACTGATCACAGCTATTTAAATCCTAGGTAGCGCTATGTGAAAAAAGCAAATGAACTCAAATAGATCTTACTGCATCTCTTTCTGTTTCTTGCTTCAAACGAAAATTCACACGGTTCTCATTTTCCAAGACAAATCCATGGAGTCTGTCTGAACATAATGTACTCCGATTTAATGGTTATTGGATACACTGAGTTCTTTTGATTTTTAACATATTATTCCCAAGACAGAGTTTGTTAATGTGCACAGCAAAATGAGCGAGGAACAGATGATAAACTCTGAAAAGAAAAATTTGGTTGTAAAAAGAAGTGCAGTGTCAGGTGTCTGGAAATATTCTAGCTATTTAAATCAGCAACACAAAACCACCAGAAATTGAAGTATTCCTGTAGTTTTACGTATTGCAGTAGATTTATTTATTTTTTTTGTAAAATCACGCAGCCTGAATCTTTATAACTTGTCCCAGCAAAGCATGTAATAGTTGTCAAGATATTTCAGTTTGAACTAAAGCAAGGCATGTCTTAAACTTTATTAAAATGCTCTGTCATAACAAGATTTTCTTTTAAAGCAGATTTTCTGTCTCTACGTCTTCACCTCAGGTCGTACTACTCGGTGCAGGTGACGGAGTGGCAGGCCTACCCTCGCTACGGCAGCAGCCAGGGACTGCCTCCAGTGGAGATCCACCCCAATCTTTACTACCTCAACGGCATCGAGTGGGCCGGCAGCGCCATGGAGATGAGCTCAGTGGCTGCTAAGAACATCGCCCTGCTGGCCTACCACCGCTGGAACAGACAGACGGACATGGTGGACCAGAGGGATCTGATGCACAGGATCAAGACTGAACTTTGACCTGGTCACCCAAGATGCTGCTCAGCAAAGAAAGTATGTGAGGAAGGAAAGAGTTTCTGGGTAACTGTGCAACATGTCACTTTACTGAAATTTGAGCCAGAGCATAATATGGTGCAAATTTTTAGAGTGAGCCTTTTGAGTATTCTCCAGAGTATTTAGGACAGATCCATATAACGTATTGCTGCATACATCTAATACACCGAATCAGTGAGACACAATTTGACCCAGCATTCTCCAGAATATGATCAAAAGCAAAACCCAAATCAAGTCGTTTTGAAGGCTCCATGAAAGACAAATGTGGTCCTGCACTTCTATCCAAAGGCCAGTTTGATTTTGCTGGTACTTTCAATCTGTGTGCCAGTGGCACTGCAGATAAATGAGACATGTTGCAGTTTTGGTTTGGGATCCGTTGCCAGTGTTAATTGGTAGTTTCATCCAAAAATTCTGCCGCAGGAAGCTTTGCTTTGCCAAGAAATAAGAAAACCAAGCAACCAGCTGATGTATATTGTGGATAGTGAATGGACTGCTAGGAGGCGGTTTGTTGAGTTGAAGTCTGAGGTTCTGCTACTGCTCTGTGTAAATAAATGATCCTGAGTCCAAGCCAAGAAAACATACACAAAATAAAACAACGCAGCTTTCAGATATGACAGAAATCAGTGCAGTCACTGATTTAACTCCACTTTTAGTCTGTCATCTAATCAGAACTGCAGCACTTTCTGTAAACGTAAGGACTGTTAATGGACTTTCTGTTGGCACCAGTGAGATCTCATTAAAGTAATCTCAGTGGGATTTTTGTAAATTAATAAAATAATTATTCAGTGACTCACGGTGGTGGCCACTGGTGCTATGCTCTATTGCCCCTTTCATCAGACTATTTCATTATCTCCCCTTCCTGCTGCTTTTGTTGCGTAATCCGGCGGAAAGAATTTTTTTCAGGGAATGGAGCCAAACGGCTTTCACACTGGACTGAATAAACGCAGAAGACGATGACACTTGTTATTTCCCCTTTTCTCTCAAGCCTTAAAGCCTTGTTGAGATCCGGCTTTTCTATTAGGGATGGTAATCTTGCACAAACATGTATGAAGATGGAGTTGGACATTCACTTCCAGAAATGGCAAGAAGAGCTAAATAGATGGTGTGGTGACACAACAAGAAACCACTGACAGTTGATTAAACTTGTAAGAGGAAATGCCTTGTTTTACTATGTATAACAGATGTGGACTAAAGTGAATTCAGAAAAACCTTAAAATTTGTGAACTGAAAACCTCCAAAGGGCTGCAGTTGATAGATAATGTAATTGTGTGAAGTAGTGAGAAATTACCATGTCTTTTTAACAGGAAGGACCTGTCTTAAAACTCCGTTGTGGTCGAGCTGAAATGAAGACGGCTTATCTTTAAGGTCCGAACAGCCGACTCCTCTCTGCTTTCTATTAAAGGCTTCAAGGTCAGTGGCAGCTTCTGTATGTAGAACAACCAAATATTTATAGCAATATTGCCTTCATGATATGCGATTACAAAAAACAATAATACACAATTCATATGCAGAAAAAACAATCCCAATTCAAAGGTCACTTTTAGAAGCTTTCATGTATCACACAGTTCGTTCAGTTGTCATTAAGCTCGATCCCGAAGCACCTTTTAGGTTTCTCATGTGTGACGGCTAAAGGTTGTTCAGAGTAGTGGGATATGGTTGAAAGTTCCAGATAAGAGTACATTTTGAGTCGGGATTATTTTGTCAAGCTAATTTTTTCTGGGTCTGAGTGGCTCTTGAGTACAAATTTTAATATAAAGAAATGTGAAGACATTTATAATTGTATTATTAGCTAAAATAAAGGTGGAGTCTAAATATATTAAAAGGGAGTTGGGGGAGCGGTAGGTGAAGTAATTTCAACAGTGTAAAAATACTTCATTACAAGTGAAAGTCCTGCATTTAAGTATTGTCAGCAAAATGTACTTGAGTTTAAAAGTAAAAGCACTGCAATAAAATGCCCTCTGTGACTGATATGACATTAATACTGATGAGTTTGTGTGTATAAAGCATTTTATTGTTACAGCTGGTGGAGGTGGAGTTCATTTCAGCTGTTTCACATATACGTTTTTCAAATGTTTCTTTAATTTATGTTTTGTCTTTTGTGAAATCTCAAATCATTTTACCTCTTTGGACCTAATGGATTATCAAAGAAATCCTATTAAACATTTTAGAGTAAATATCTCTTAAGTGGAACAACATTAAGCAGATTGCTGAACACTGATTTTTTATTGTTTTGTTTTTTTGTGAGAGATTATAAGCAAAAATGTTTTTGATAACCACTGAAATATGCATTAATATTGTGGCAAATACAGTTTTTTAATGTAAGATGTTTGCTTCCAAACAGCAGTGAGAGAAATGAGGAAAAAAAATACAATATTTTTCTCTGAAATGTGGTGGAAGAGAAGTATAAAGTGGCATCAAACAGCAATTGAGTTAGATATTACATCTTAAGTGTTCACTCTGAACATGTGGTTACATTTTAAAAGTTTGAAATGTTTGCTTCTGTATCTAGTAACAGAAGTGTGATTTTCGTTTAAACTACAGACTCAAAACAGATCATGTTTGACTTTTATAAATAGTATCTTGACAAATCGTCCTAACTCAAGGTCCTCTTGCTAGTTTTTTGTGGAAGTTTCCACTGCAACTCTGCATCCTCTCAGTCAATCTTCAGTTATCCTAGATCGACAACCTGAAACAGAGCAAACTCCATCTGCTGATAAGGATACTGACATGCGTCAAACAGTTTTTGTGTGACTGTTTACTTCTAACCAAGCAAATTTCTGCAAAGCATGTACGAACATATTGTATTTTACCTCCTTGATGCATACTATAGCAGCAGTTTTAATGGTGTGGATTTTCCTGACTGTTAATAAAATAAAACTAATAGCATTTTATTGGATTATGAATTTTGGTTTTCCTCTTAATTTCCGCTAGACATACAGGTTTTATTCCCTCTCTATTAGAAGAAAGTTGACGGAAAGTGATTTTCCTCTGCTCGTGTTCAGTCATTTCAAGTATTTCATATAATTTTCTCCCTGAAATTCAGAGAAAAAGAGAAGTTTGACGTAATGTCTGACTGTATGCTGCTGTTGTCATGTTGTACTCTAATTATCATATCATCTAAATCTCCTTGACAGCACATGTTGAGTTATTTATTTTTCTGTCTGAACCCAAACAGATTACATTATGTTCCCAAAGAATAAGGTCAGCTGACTACCTGAATTTACTGAATGATCAGGTCTTTCCATCAATGGAGTTTTTCTTCCCTGATAGCATGGGCATGTTCCAAGATAACGATAGCAGGATTCATGGGGCTCACATTAAGAATGAGTGGATCAGGGAGCATGAGACATTTTAACACATGGATTGTCCTCCACGGAGTCCAGACCTCAGCCCTATTGAGAATCTTTGGGATGTTCTGGAGGAGACTTTGCACAGCAGTCCGACTCTCCCATCATCAATACAAGATCTTGATTGATGCATCTCTGGACAGAAAGAAATGCTGTGACATTGCAGAAGCTTGTCGAAACAATGCTACAGTGAATGAGTGCCGTACTCAAAGCTAAAACACACAAGTGAACAGGATTTGCAGGTTTGACTGTCTATTGTGTCTACTGTTTCAGGTTCAGCAGGCGGACAGCCTGTGGGAAGAAGCTCCTCATCCTCTCTGTGTTTGCCTCCAGACAGCAGTAACACTACCTTCCTGGTTTTTAACTTGCATCGTTTGTTGTAAATATCCTGCAGGTTGGGGAGGGTGGTTCCGATGGTGCTCTCAGCCGAGCGGACCACCCTCCTCAGGGCCAAGAAGTCCTGCTGGGTGCTGCTGCCCATCCAGGTGGTGATACTCCCAGCCAAAACACTCTCAATGGTGCAGGTGTAAAAGTTCCTGAGCACCTTGAGAGAGAGCTTGAAGTCCCTCAGGCATCTGAGGTGGTAGAGACGCTGTTGAGCTTTCTTCACTAGGGTGTTGATGTAACAGGACCACGTCAGATCCTGCGTGATGTTAACACCCAGGCATTTATAGCTCTCCACTCTCTCCACCTCTGTCCCGCTGATCCTGAGTAGGTGGTATGTCCTCTGCTGCTTCTTGCTGTATTCCACAATCGTCTCCTTGGTCTTGCTGACGTTCAGGAGGAGGCTGTTGTCTCTGCACCAGTCCTCCAGGTGGGTGATCATCAAATATTCCTCTTCGTTGTTGTTTGAGATCAGACCCACCACTGCTGTGTCCTCAGCAATCTTAATGATGGTGTTAGAGTCTGATGTGGAGTCATTAGTCTATAGTGAATACAGTAGGGGGCTCAGCACACAGCCCTGGGGGGCACCGATGTTCTGGGTGCGTGAGTGGGACAGGTGTTTTCCCACTCGAACCACCTGTGGTCTGCTGGTCAAAAAGCTGTAAACCCACCTGCACAGGGAGGAGGTGAGTCTGAGGTCCTGCAGCTTCATGACCAGTCTGGAGGGGATTATGGTGTTGAATGCTGAACTGAAATCTGCGAACAGCATCCACACATAATTCTCCTTCCTAGTGTCCAGGTGGGCCAGGGCAGTGTGTAGCAGCTGATTGATGGCTACATCTGTTTATCTGTTTTGCCGGTTTGCAAATTGTAGGGGGTCCAAGGAAGCAGGTAGGGAGAAGGTGCTGAAGTGTCTGACCAGTCTTTCAAAACACGTCACCACCACAGAGGAAAGGGTAATGAGCCGGTAGTCAGTCCGTTGTCTCCGAGGCGTCCTGCAGGGCGGCCTCTGATTGGTCAGACCAAGCTGTCACTTCTCTCTCCACTGGAGCTGTTTGCTTCAGCTGTTGCTTGTACCTGGGCAGGAGAATGGAGGCGTGGTCTGACCTGCCAAATGGTGGTTGAGTCTTTGCTGCATAACCTTGGTCCAAGATTTAAAAAACAACTTCCTTCAGGCCATTACTCACAGTTTGAGCAGATATTTCCTGGTTGTCAGCACCACCAACTTCATCAGCAGTCTCTGTACCTGATTGCAAAAGCATATGGATGAGCCATGCATGACGATGTGCTTGCGTGTTGACACCTGGTCTCCGGGCATGTAGCAGGTTGTCTGTTGCACAATGCTGTCTGAGACAATGACTTAAACAACAAATGGTGGATATTCAAGTGCCTGGCTACAGTCCAAACTGGCCAGCATCCACCATGCCAACAGCTCTTCTCGTCTTTCTTTAGTGTCATTTGAATAGAATGGCATTTTAAGGTGGCTTTATACAGCCTATTCAGTTAAATTCAGCTTTATTCATGTGGCGCCAATTCACTGCGTAAGTCATCTCAAGGCACTTCACTCACAAAAATTTAAGCAAGAAACCCCACAAAACAAGAGTTTCCTTTGATTCCATTTGAGCAAGCATTTGTCAACACTGGGAACTAAAAACTCTCCTTTTCCAGGAAGAAACTTTCAGCAGAATAAGGGTCAGGGAGGGCAGACGTCTGCCTCGAATGGTCAGTGGTAAGGTAAAGGGGAGAGAGAACAGGATAGCAGAGAGAAAACAGACAGCAATAGTGAGACCAGTAACTGCACATCAGAAACATGTAGCTCTGCAGTCAGAGATACCAGCAGAGAGGACAAAGCACAAACTACAGTAGAGATGAGACGAAGTTAGTGATATACAATGGTGACATATAAATGTAGGTAGGGCGAAAGAGAGTAGAGCAAGGGGAGTTGCTCAGTGCATGATGGGAAGTCCCCCACTAGCCTGGGTCTATAGCAGCATAGCTAAGAGATGGTTCAGTGTCAAAAAGGAAGATTTGAAGCATGATCTTAACCCTCATGCTGTCCTGCAGGTCAAATTGACCTGTTTTAAAGTTTGAAAATTTAAGAAAATCTATTTTTACAGTGAATCTTCTGATGTCCACATTTTCAACATTTTTGGGTGAAAAAAAAGAAATGTTACAAAAATGTTTCTTTAAGAACAGTCACAAAAAAAATCAATCAAAATCCAGCGAATTTCGCTGGATTTTGGTTGATTTTTTTGTGACTGTTCTTAAAGAAAATATTAGAAGTTTTACTGATACATATGTAATCACTTTAGATATTTTTAGGATTTTTTTGGAAGAGTTTTACTCATTTTTTGAAAATTTTTACAAGAATTTTCTTGCCAAATTTGGGGGATTTAAAAAAAAAACAACTTTTAAGGGAAACTTTTAAGGAATTATTGGAATTTTCTTCCTGAAGGTTTGGCAAATTTTCATACATTTGAGGAATTTTTTTGCTGAATTTTTGGATTTTTTTTTTTTCAGACAAGGAAACAATATTCCTTGCTGCCCGTAAATGAAGACAACAAGAGGATTAAAAGTAGAGAGGGTGTCTGTCTCACAAAACAAAACTGGGAGTTTGTTCCACAGGAGAGGAGCCTGATAATGAGGGTTCTGCCTCCGATTCTGCTTTTGGAAGCTCTTTGAACCACAAGTGAAACTGCAATGTGAGAGTGAAGAGCTCGAGCTTCAGCTGCATTCTGCTAGAAGAAGCACAGTTTTTGCATGGACTAGATTTTTAGAATCACTCTGACGCAGGATGTTGCTCATTTTGATGGGTTAAAGACACCAGTCAGGGGAATGTCTGTGTACTGGTCACATTGTATGATCATTGTCCTTTAAAGTCAGAACTGACCAGGGTGAAGATTAACTCTGGTCACTAATTTGTCACTAGTTAAACAGCACAACAATCTTTAGCGCACAGTTGGCGAACTTAAACCCTTCTCTGACCACAACAGAAACGACACCATTTGCATGCTATGTTATGATTTTTGTTTCGTGTATATTCTGTATTTTCCAGATAACCTAGTGTTAAGTGTGCTTTAGTGTTAGTGATATGGGAATTAAGTCCATCTGCAGGCTTACGTCAGTGTGTTGTTGTTATAACTGGTCCTCTGTCTTCCCCTCTGCGACTTCCTTGAGGCAAGAAAATTATCGCAAAGCTGAAAATAGAATCAAGGGAGGAATTGAAAAGCGTCCCAAGGCTCAGACATATGACTCAGTTTGTCCCTTTTTGCTCCTTTCTCTTTATTCCCTCTGCCCTTTGTGGCTGACGAGCAAATAGTCCACCAGGTCAAACTCTTGTAATAAATCATACTTAAATGGCTAAATAATGTGTTACTGTCATTATCATAAACTTTGAAAGTGTGTTCCACATGGAGATGGTTTATCTAGATAACTTTTATTTATTTAGTAGAACCCAGTCTTATGACAAGAAGTTCAACAACAACAGTAAAAAAGCTGCTTCTCGAAACCCTATTTTTGATGTAGTAAAGGTCTGAATGTGATACACTCAGTATTGTAACGCAATATATACTTTTTTCAAGAAATCACAATTAACAATTCAAGCCTTCCTCTAACACTCACATTAGAGACACATACCATTATCATTCATTCATTTCATTATTGATTTATTTGATTATTTAATAGAGATGATGCAGTTTAACACAGTTCCATTGCAGAGCATGAAACTGACGGGCTGCAGAGATTTTATCGCTATTTCAGCTTTAATCCCTTGTTGAGCTTTTCCACACACACGGTACAATTAAAATCCAAAGCTTTCACTCTCATAAAAACACTTCATTCACCATAAATACACTTCAGACACATAAGTACCATGAAATACTCATGACAAAATACATTAACTGTGATGCGTAAGGGAACATTGCATTCCCTCCCACATAAACAGATAGTTAACACACATATACACTCATCCCACATAAACACACAAGACAAACAAGAAGAGATGAAATGTAACAGGGTGCCTGTTGTGAGGATTCTTTAAAATGATAAATTTTGCATGACTTTGCAGCTAAATTCAATCTACAAAGCCCAGGTGCTTCCTTGTTTTGGATGTTCGTCAACTTGTGATGTTTTATTCAGTCTTCAGCTGCAACCGCAAATGTAATTAAAATCTGTTTTATTACATATACGGCTCCCAAAGGCCACACTATCATTTCTATGTTCTAGTGATGCCACTAAAGCGGAGAAGGTCTAATAAGATACGCTTTGTGTCTGTCGGGAGCACACGACCAGGAACGTTTCTGTTTCTAATCAAGTCCCCCGAACTTTGTGGAAGTGCAGAACTAAATCACTGGAGTTCCCCTTTAAGATGTCATATGTTCCAACTGTAGTTTCCCCCGCAGCATAGATACTCATAATATCACGTAACACATAATAAAACCAAAGCAATATCTGCAGTCTGTTTACTCAGCAGTGAATGCACTGAGCATGTTTAATTAATGATGAGAAAACTTTATGAATCATGTAGAAACAAGCAGAGAAAACCAATTTAAAGCGCTAATATGGTGTTTTAACATCTCATCCTACATGTCTGCTGACTACAGGCAATTTTCAAGAGGAATTAATAATATATTGATTTACGATGGCACAAATACACAAGACATTCATTGAAGAAAACACAAAACAAGGTGGAATAAAACCAAATTACATGTAAATTGACTGTGTTACAATATTATTTCATGCATTTTTCTGCTGCTCATGTGTATAAACAGCAACATGACCTTGAACTGTCCTGCAGTAATATTTTTATAAGATGATCTCTGGAGGCTTGTGAAATTTTATAGGCACGATCTAGTGTCATAATTTAGATTTCTGACAGATTTGGACGAGTAGTAAGAGAACTGTGTGTCCTGCGTGAAATGTCACTACGAAAAATTGAGCTTTAATTGAGAACAGCGCTGCTTGAATGGAAAAAACATGAGGTGCTCTGGGGATGCAGCGAATTCCTGTGAAGTCTGACTTCACTAGAAGCTCACGGATTCCACAGAACTGTTACACACTTACGCACAAACATAACACACACACACACACCTTGTTTCATCCCATTGTCCTCTATGTGATCCTCTATCTGGATGGATGGATGGATGGATGGATGGATGGATGGATGGATGGATGGATGGATGGATGGATGATGGATGGATGGATAGATAGATAGATAGATAGATAGATAGATAGATAGATAGATAGATAGATAGATAGATAGATAGATAGATGGATAGATGGATGGATGGATGGATGGATGGATGGATGGATGGATGGATGGATGGATGATAGATAGATAGATAGATAGATAGATAGATAGATAGATAGATAGATAGATAGATAGATAGATAGATAGATAGATAGATAGCATGCTTTCAAAGTTTCCCTACATCTTGTGATGTTATTTTCTTTGCTGGCTCTTGGCTCTCGACTGTTTGGCCTGGAACAATGCAGCTTTCAGACCCTCTGCTGTGTTTACTTTCATGTATTTCTCCTGTGTAATACTGAAACTGAAAGGGATATAATGTTTCGGCATCTCTCTTTTTTTACAGCCACATTCCTTCCTTTTAAAGCTTCAAGTCAGATTTTTTTTTTTTTTTAAATCAAATAATCTGTTTATTTGGCCTTATTCATGTACATACTTGCACCCAGTCCTTTGCTATGTTGACACACTTAGTTTCTCTTTCCAGTGAAAAGCGGGGAGGCGACAGCTGCCCGGAACAGCTGCTTAAATGTCCCCCTAGAGAATTTTATTTGGACTAAGCTCAACGGAGACTTTTACTACGTTACTCACTTTACATGAATCACCCAGTTGATTGCTATCTTTTGACAGCTTTCCACTGGCACAGCAGCGCTCCTGTGAGTGTGTCAGACTTTATTTGTTCTTTATCCATACACATTTAGGTTGCTTTGTACTCTAGAGTCTTTGGTAACTCATTAAGATGTTTGCTAAGTATGTTTGTTTACCAATATCACATGTCTGTTTTGTATTCAGTGAACCACAGCCATGCATGTTAATTGCATCCAGTTAGGACCTCATGTATAGTGAATTCTGCTTTCTTTAGATACAACCAGATGCCTTACATCACAGACCATCACTGTTCCAGCTATTAAAGAAACTGCCCATCTCCTGGATTGCACACCCAGAGCATTTTCTGCTTATAGAAACCCATTTTTTTGTGTCCGTAAGGCCTGACAGATGCACAGACCTGCTCTGTTAACAGCCGTGTTTACTCGCCAGCAGTGCTCTTCTTCCTCATCTTTGCTGGTGCATTGCTTTGTTTTGCAGCTCATTTGTACTCAGGTATTGCTTTTTGCATGAAAGCATTGGCAGAAATGTTCATCATTTCATTTGCATGCACACGTGTGCCCACATAAAGCAACAAACAAAAAGGGGATGTAAAACATTACTGCAGAGCGCTGCTAGTGGGTTTAAACACATCAGGAAGTGTGTACAAAGCCTTCCGAGTCACTTTGGTCAGCAGCCATTGGACCTGAAGACTACAAGTGTGAAAATGATAAAAGGGGAGTGTGAATTCAGAAAGAAGTGAGCGTTCCTCACCTGCGTATCTGCGCCTGAGGCATTATTAAGCACCTGATTTGAACCTTTGGCTGAACTGTCTTTGGCTGAGATTTACTGTGAGTTGTGTCAAAGCCAATCCTCTCTGGTTCTGTCATGGCATGTTTGATATGTTACCTTATTAACACATCCAAATGGAATTTTTTTATATGCTGGAAAGCAGATCATGTATGAAATAAGCAGTCAACACCATGGCTGAACATTCCAGCCTTGAAGCAGCAGTTTACAGATGACAGGATTTTATATACAACAAACTTAAGGAACCAATCTGGTCAGCTTGCACCGTTGGGTTTTGGGCGTAATTTTTCCTCCTCGGAATCAGTTTCTGGTTTGCACATGTATGGCTGAATTAGTCAGATTTTTTTTCCACTGTGCAGCCTGTAATAGATTTACAATGTTTAGGGCGTGCCATAGGTGAGCTGGTGTGCTCGAGTAGCAGTAAGTGGGGAGAAGTGGGTGGAGAAAGAAGTCAGGCTGTCGTGAGATGGTTTGGACACAAATAGATTATTTTCATGGAACATTATTGATATACAGGGATGAGTTTTCAGTTTTTAGCAATGTTTTCTGGAGGTCTGTTCCTGTCAGAAGGGTGTTGTTCACTCCACGGTCGGCAATATGTTTGCTCAAAGGGAATCTTTAGATTTACTGGGTTTTCCTTTTATAATTTTGCAGGGTCTGAACATTAATTAAAAATCGACATCAGTCAAGCGAATTTGTAATTTATACAATACTGCAGGTTTTAAACATTAGGATTTATGTAGACACATAAACGTATATTGTATACAATATTTTACGGTCCTCGCCTTAATGTTTAATTAGTCAGGGAAATTGTATTTTATAAAACACTGTAGGGTCTTAATCTTAATATTTAAAATTGTCAGGTATATTTGCATTTAAATAATGCTATAGGGTAAGCACTTTTTGAAATCCCTTGTTTTTAAAAGTCCCATAATGATGACAATAATAATAATAATTTTGTACGTGTTTTTGTGTTTCCTACAGAAGTAGACTTGTAGGGAATAATGCCTTCATAGGGAAATACGATTTATAGGAAAACATAACTGAATACATTACTAAATAAAATATGATAAATCTTAATAATTAAACACGTTTTGAGCCTTTCTTTTTGGTTCTGGGTCTAAATTTTCGACAGCATACAGGGGCACTCAGGGTCTTGGCCTTCCTAAATAGTAAAAACACGAGAATAAAGTCTAATATGAGAGTGGATATGGTGAAATGTTGCGCTAGTGTTTTCAGCTGCCTCGGGCTCCGCTCCTATTGGCCCAGCGGCGCACCACGTGGTCGGGCAGTCACGCGCTTTCCAGGAACCCGTCAGGAAGAAGAAAAACAAAACAAACCCGAGAGAGCGTTAACAGCGTGTGGACTCCATTGAAAAGGGAACCTTATTATCTCCAACACGAGAATGTACACGAGGTCCAACACCAAGCCAGACTTATGTGTGGGCGTCCTAAAAGTGAGTGGCACCGTTACTGGCCGTTTCGGGGAACTTTGTCGGGCTGCGGTGGGTGTTTTCGCCGCGGCGGTGGATTAGCTTTGAAGCTAACGGCAGGTCGGCTGTTGTTGTGTATCGGGCTTCAGCTGGGATGAGGAAGGGGGCGGACGGAGGCCATACTGACTGAGCTGCGGGTGAAAAGGAAGCAAGACTCGCCAGTTCCGTATTAAAAAACACACGGTTAGCGGCAAGTGAAGATACCTCGTCGTGCGCCGCAGTTTATCGAGCTCTTGCAGTGAATGTTAACGTGAAGAAACGTAGCTAGCTCCGTGGTCAGCTGAGATAAATATCGGACACTGCATGTCAACTGTCGCTTAGCGCTAAACCTGTCAAAAGAATTAACGTCCGGCTGATTTTGTTGACTGCTAAACATGATTTGTCAGTCCCTTCAGAAGTGGAGCATTTCTGATTCTGGATCAGGATGGTGAAAAACTGCACTTATGTAAGGAGATTGGCTGGTACTCTACTTTTAAACTATCCAAATCATGTTGCACCGCTCGGGATATGTTTAAAACTGTGAAACATGACCGTGGTGTATCTGGTAGAGCATTATTAAAGTGATTTAGAGCCTATTTGTTGGAGGAAAAGCGCCAGTGGGCCAGTGAAATGCTCACTTTTTGCAGGCAGCCTGAGCTCTCGGTACACGCCCCCCAACACTAAGTACATCCAGTACCGCTGGAAAAAAAAGCTCGGCACAGCCAGAAATTTCCATGTGATCGGAGGTAAATAACGCACCCGACTCAGACTCACAAGTCCACGGCGGAAATGGCTTCGTGAACGCTTTATTATGGATGATAATTAGTTTTGTTTTTCACCTAAACATCCCGCTGTATAGTTTATAATCGATTTGGGCAGATAAAGGTTTGACGTGACGTTTCTTCTTCGGTAAAAATGCAAACAAATGTCTCAGTTTGACGTTTATTCCTGTGCTGCACTCTGGTTTTGTGGCAGGTGGTAGATTCTACTTTATATGTCTTTTAAATACAGCTATCTAGGCCACGGGCATGTAGGCCTCCAAGTTGTTTATCTTCTGCCTCAACCTAGATTGAAACGGGCTGTTTATGATGGAGCAGCTCCGGAGATTGACAGTTCCTTCGGCCAATCAGATGCACCTGAAGGCGGGACGTAATCTTCTTTCGGCCAATAGAAATGCGAGATTACGTGGGTGTTGGCACAGATGGTTAGATTGAGCTTTTGTTTTGCTTTGCTGAGGATCTGCGATGAGTGCAGAGACTGGCGAGATACTGGTGACATTTATGGCTTTACTGGTGTCTATAATGGGTCATTTGTAAGCTGTACCTGCCTGTTATATAACGGTGATTGTTGTGGTGCAGAAGCTTGTGCTGCCAGGCTGTACTTCAGCAAGTGGATCCATTACAAAGAGATGCAGGGATGTGGCTTCTAATGCTATTTAGAAGATATTTTAAAATAATCAGATCATGTTTGCGTTTTCCTGCTGACACCGTGGTCAGCCTATGTATGCTTACATAAGGAAGCCAAAGCTCGTTGTGGTTTCATCAGCATTGTCTGTACTCAAGTTAGTCATCCATAACGTTTTTTTTTAACAGTACACTCTGTGAGATTTTGCACATTCACAGGGGAATAATTTGCACACTGCTGCACAGTCTGTACAGCTCTCTTAAATAAATAACATTGTAAATAATTTTATTACTGTATTACTTTATAATATTAGAAATACTTTTTTTTAAATTTGACTTGCAGCTCTTGCTTTTTCTGTCTTTGATCCTCCTTTACATTTTCAACATAACAGTGTTTACTGATATGTACCAAAACACCAAGTCAGAGTTTTCATTTATAAGAACCTACTTTGCAATGTAACACATTCTGATATCTTGACTCACTTTGTCAGGCCATCGCATGCATTAAATCCGAGGTTGCTTTTTTAAATTATCTGTGCATCTTTTACAGCCACATCATTATATGTTAGCATGACAGGCATTGCGATAAAGCAAATAATCGCAAACTTTTTTTTAACCTTATTTACTGGGTGTAGAAAAGACAAATGGAGTCATGTTAAATCTCCCGGAAACAGAATGATAAACAGCCTGAACTGTGTAAAAAATCAAGCTAAACTTTCTTCCTCGTAAAGTCTTCCTGCTAGTCGATAGTGCTCTTGAGATCACTATAAGTTTCTTCATAAATTAGATTTGACTGTTGTGTTTGCCTTGTGAGCCTCATCAGTGAAGTTTCTGTTGTACTTACATGTTACGTGTTGTGTTAAATTATGCTGACTTATTTCTTGATGACTTTGTCACCTTCAAATTGCTCTTGTTTCTGTGTAATTTCAGAATGAAGCAAGTCAACTGACCTTTTGCTGATGTTTTGACATGTTTTGTCTGGAAAAGAACAGCTGGGTTAGTTACAGATAGTATTGCCATATTGTGCAGTTTATAAGAGTGGTGTCAGGGGAATTTTTCTGGGGAAAAATAGTTCAGTAAAGTTTCTCTCCACATTTTCTCTTCTGGTCATGGGCCCTCCCACCACAATAGCTCTGTGTCAGCCCAGTGGCAGCTGCCCCGCAGTTTTGGAATTACTGGTTTGCCGTAATCTTCCTGTTGATATAAAGTGTTATTGCTGTGGTTTAGAAACAGATATCTGAAGTGGGGAATTCAGCAGTTGTTGGAAGCTACCTCCGGTAACGTATATGTAATTTCTTTTTCTCAAATTCCAAACGCATGGATACTCATGGCTCTAGGTTTTGGAAATATTGAGATATTCAATGAGTCAAAATACTTGAAAGTAAGACTTCCTTAAGACATGTTAAGAGTAAAGTTCAACAAAGCGGGGGCTGCTCAGTCAACTGAAATCAGTTCCATGATAAAAATACAACTGTTTTTATGATACTGATATATTTTGCATTGTGGCAAATGCAAAATTACACATGAAATGATCAAATTAATGTGAAGCTAAACCTATAAAATAAAAATAAATAGCACATTTTGTGATTGCAATTGAATAGTAATTGTAAACATTTTTGTCTGTAAAAAGATGATGATGCTATGACCGTATATCACGATATATTTACTCTGAAAATTAATGCAGTCAATAATATTGAATTGCCAGTGTGTACTGCCACTTCTCTGTTTATACCACTTAGCCATAAATGGCTGTGTCAATAAATAATCAAAGTCGGCAACCTTTAAGCACTGTTTACAGTTAGTAAGAATCCATACTCCGTTTGTCTGGTGCCGCATTGAACAAACACATTTAGGACTTGTAGATTAATGACCTTTTGGGATGTTTACAGAGACTCTCTCACATGTCCTTTTTAGTAAACAGGCTGGCATCTCCTGCTTGTTATCTCTGTAGGGATCAGGGACCGACTGGTATCAGTAGGTAACTCATTCCAAATAAGACATTGCTGATTGGCCTACTTGGAACACGTCCAGTTTTGTGAGGCGGAGAATGTGAGCTGTTTGCATGATAGTGGAGCTATGAGTGCAGCACAGCACAGTCTCTACTAAAATCCTCTTCTTGTCCTGAACTACAGGGGAGGGAGGAGGGAGGAGGAATCACAGAGCAGTTGATGTTGAAAATCTCAAAATTTCATGTTAACTCTCCGAGATCTTAATGTGTACCAATGTTTAACGACAATAGGTACTGGTGAATGATGTTTCCAATCATGCATCTTCACTAAACTATGTATTTCAGTATGTGCCATTTTATTACTCCCTGATCTTTTTTTTTTTCACAAGTGGCAGTCCTATCAGTGCACACATAGTCTGACAATCTACCAATAAACTCACATTTACAATAATATAAAACTTCCTATTTATCTGGGCATTTTTACTTCATAAATAATTAATAAGTTGTAAAACACAGTGACTATTAAATTGTTATTAAGTTGTCTTTTTGCTGCTGGACAAAACTATTTGCACGTTATTACAAGCACGGCAAAATGCATTTATCAGTCAGGCAGTACGGCGACCTCGGCCGATTCTTGTATGTTATATACAAAAACTAAGAAGACTGTTATGCGCAGACAGCCACATACTTGACACTGACACAGGAAACCATACAAATCTACAGAAATTGCATTGTGATCCAACATGCCAGTGTTAGCTGTCAGGGGATGCTATAAAGAACATTTTGTACATTGTGTGAGAAAACATTTGATATGTACAACATGTGAGCTCCAGCAGTGGAAGGATGCAATCATAGTGCCTCGTAACAACATAATCAAAAGTCAATTAAATTACCTAGTGTGAAGGCAGTGTTTTATTACCAGGCCTGGATGGGTAGAGGCTGACTCTGGGTTCAGACTCAACTAGAATGAGATGTAAGCATGATGCTGCAAAAATTCTGTGCTGTTGAGCAATGTCTGTCTTCACCAGTTTATCTTTCTTTCTGTAGCAAACCTTTTCCATGAGGGCTTCACTTGTGTAGTAGCCTTAGAAAAGAAAAAACTATATCTTTAATGTCTTCAAAATTAGGCCTGGAGAAAATCAGAATTTTAAACCTTGTAGAAGAATGCTAAGCACAGACTTTCATAAGCCTAAAAACAGCTCAATCTCTTGGAACAAGGGCTAAAAGGAAAAATCTATTGCAAGCATTTTTATCACTGAAGTCTGACCAAAGTCTGAGAGAGAAACTCAGCTCGAGTTTTTCGGGCCTGTCATGCTTGGTCGTAAATATCCAGCTCTGCATCATAGCCTGTGTCAGCCACTGAGCAGTGAGTTGGATTATAATAAACTCTGCTCCTGGAAAATATTCGGTGCAGCTTTGACTGGAGCGCCGTGACTCATTTTCTGCGTGTTTGAAAGATTTGAAGGATCCCCGGTTGTGGCCACAGGCTTTCTGTTTGCCTCTGTGATAGCAGAGATTCTGGATGGATGCTGGTGTAATTGTTGTTCAGGCCGTATGTTTCCTCATTCTGCTTCTGCTGCTAATGAAACCAGACACTGCTGCCCGGGACGGAAGTGCACACTGAGATATGGTGATAGTCACAATTTGTATTTCGGAGGCTGAACTTCCAAATATATTGCTCGCAATTAAGCAGGTACGCATGCACATGCATATTTATGTGCATAGAGTTGTGTGCTTGCATGTTCTTCGCTGTCTGTAAAGGTGTTGGTTTTACAGTTACTGTTGTACCAGAAGTGTGCACCGCTGTGTTTTGTGCAGCTTCCTGTTTCTATGCAAAGTGTGTATACAGGGCTATTGAGCTCAGGGGTGAGAAGTTCAATCTAGTCAGTCAGCACCCAGTGAGACGAAGTGATGGTGTTCGCTGCCCTCAGAGAGGACTGGGATTGGTGAGCGATTTTGCGTCAGCTGATCGCTGCTAGGGTCATGTCTCCATGCAGATTCTCATTTATTTGTTATGCAAAAGCAGCAAAAGGTCCAAAAATCAGCAAATGTGTTGCTGTTCTTTGGTGATGCCTGAAGGTGACAGAACGGAAAACAAGCAGAGAGTGAAACAAGCGTGATGGTGAAAGTGATTATAGGAAATTAAATTAGGGTGAAGCTTGATGTGTGGTTCACTTGGACAGATAAGATGCTCTTTTAGTGACTGCAGGGAGGCGTTTGTGTTTGAAAACAAATGCATGATGAGTCTAGAGATTGCAGGGCATTGAAAATTTCTCTGTTTTTCTCACTACAACTTCCGGCAGATACTGGTGAACTAGAAGAAAGCTGCTGTACGCTTTAGGCTAGTGATATATCGAGTTTTGTTGCTCCTGTATCGGCCAAATAACAAGTCCAGGCCCGATACAATTTTCGCAGATCTTGCATCCTTAAAGTACTTTTAAATCATTAAGATCAATCCGGTGTCCTCACACCGTGCCAAAAAGTTTATCAAAATTCAGTCAAATCACACAGCCTGATTATTAACAGTTTTTTTAAAAAGTATAAAGAATTTGTCTTATCCTGATAATATGAGGTAAAGTGAGACATTCAATCAAGGCTGGCAATGTTATGAAAATATGAAAAATAGAAGAGAGGACATAGCATTGCTCTACTCATTCTTTAGGGAAACTGTTTGATGATGTTAATCCCAGCATATCGTGTGATTCACTGTTTTCTTCTTCTACCATCTAAAAAGTTTATGCTAGCGCGTTACATGCATAATAATTCTTATTTAAAATATTATGTTGATTAAAATTTTTTCCCACAATTAAAAGAGACATCAATGAAATAAATAATACCAAAAAAGGAGATTTAAATTTCATTTTAATAGTTTTATTTGAGATTCAGTTTGGTCATCAGAGGGGTGGAACAAGAGAAGAATGGCATTTTAGGGGGAACTCCAGACTCATTTGGTATTTTCAAAAAATATTTTCAAACATTCTTTTCTCCTTTTTTTTTTTTAAAGATTTGATCTCAGGACAAGTAAATTTTCACAACAACTGCATGTTTTAGTATTTTCTACATGGATTATTTGAAACTTGATGAGTGGGACGTAAAATGTCCTCTAATTCTGGAATGACCCAGATGTCAGTTAGTTTCTGCTCATAGAAGCTCAGAAAATTCACTCAGTAAGGTGAGGTTCTTGCCTTTCATGTGAGGAGGTCACATTTTCAATCACTGTCTGTAACTGAGGAGAAACTTCTCTCTTATCAAACTTTCCTCACACAGACCAGTACTCTGCAATTACCAGAGTGAATTAGCTCCTTTAGCAGTTTCTTTTCCATCTTTCTTAAATTGAAAAGGACTTCTTAAAGGATAAGTGCTGAGATAAGTTGCTGTCGCACAATTTCTTGAGTTTAAGTTGATGTTGCAGGTGTAATTAACCCATTTAATAACAGAATAAATGCACTAACTGACATAAATGAGGACTAATACTCTTTATAATTATAATAATAATCTTTGCCCACAATATTTAATATTATATGGATGTTTTTCAAGAATTTTTTTTGCTAGTTTGTGTCCATTTTGTTTGTTGCATCTCTGAGATTATTGTATGTCATTTCATCTGCTAATTATTCTTTTAACTATTGATATACATAGGAGTTATGCCTATATACATGATATGATATGATAAGCTTTTATTAAAGTCTACAGTGGGGAAATTTGCATTGTTACAGCAGTAAATGGAATAGTGCAAACATGTAGGAAATATCAGTAGAAAAATAAAAGTAAAACAAAAAATATACATAAATAATAGTTCTTTGATTTGTGGATATTCGGATGGTTTCCTCTGGGTTTGCAAGTAACTATATTGCACCTATCAGTGGTATTGCACAAAAAATGTTCTTTCATGAGTAGATATACAGATAGAGAAGTAATATTGCACAAATTTTTATCTATGTTGGACAAATTTGTAAGTAGAAAAATACTAATATTGCACAGATTCTTGTATATGTAAAGAAAAATTAGTTTTAAAATATGAAAAGAAATACAAAAGATTCAAATTACACAACATTTAAAATAGAATATTATCAATTTACTAATAATTTGGTCAGTTGACTAACAGTTTGATTTCATAATCCTTGTCGTTTTGTGTGCTATTTCGGCATCATCTCGCTCTTTTTTAAATAAAAATATTGAATTGTGAGTTTAGTTCCTTCTTTGTTGTTTTGATTGCAAACCTTAACTCACTGTTCCGCCGTTTGGTGTGAGAGTAACAACCAAACCCAGCGGCTGTGGTTAAAATGTGCCTGCATGCTACTAGTGGGTTATTTGTTTGTTTCCGCCTCTTTCGATTCTCATATTCCTGCTCTCAGCGCTCTGTCTGCTTTTTCCACAGACCTGAAGCATACAGAGAAGCGCACCAGACCACAACAGACCAGACCAGACCAGGTTGAGCCCGGTTACTCACCCGGTCCCTCTCCCCCCCTCCCCCCAGCCTCGCAGGCTGCATCCACCAGCGCTTGTGATCGTCTCCCTCAGCAGAAATTTATTGTGCTGACCAGACAGCCTCACACCACTGGGACTGGACAGGAGACCCAGAAGTTCCCGCTGCTGGAGCTCTAAGCCGTGCCTGGCAATGCCTCAGGTAAGAGGTACAACAGGAAGCAGGAAACTCTACCATCACTGGCACTTAGTTAGTACACACATTTCCTCTGATGCAAATGTGTAAATATCTCAAAGATAAGTCACTGTACTGACTGTTAACACAAATTAAACCAGAGACCAAATTCTGGAAATCCAGTGAACGACTGTGGAAACAAAGACGCTTTTGAGCAACCATCTGCAGACAGACAGTATCATAGATGTGAAAACGGTTCAGCAGAGTTGAGTGACTGACCCAGGTTCAGTGTGACGTCTGTAGATGCAGCCTTCAAACAGCTGCTGAGGGCAGATGGGCTAACAGAGAGCTAGTTAATGAATGAATATGTGAGTCGGCTACTTTCTGAATCCTTCTGAAAATAAGTAAGAAGAGTGTTGAACATGAACACATATAGTTAGGTTTTTTTTAATTCCCTGGTGCTGAATCAACAGCAACATTACACAGTCGGCCTCAGGAGGAGATGGTCTCAGCCCTGTAAATGTTTTTCTTTTTTTCCAATGATGCTGCTCTTCTTTTCCTTCTGCTTTTCTTCCCTGTTCATCGCATTATTATTCACATTAGATTCTGCAGTGACGATTACTCAGCATTATGTGGTATCTTACCAAAAGATATGCTGTTAGTCTTTGTGGTTGCAGCTTTTCTGTAGCTGGTATCTTAACCAGCTCACCCACTCCTTTAGCTTTTATAGTGAAACCTGCTCGTCCTGTTAAAGCAGCACAGCTTCATGCTCGTTTGTTGGTCGGAGACACTTACTACTGTATGTGACTGCATCTCTAGACCAAGACCGATAAATCAGCCGGGCCGAAGTACTATATCTGCCAGTGGTAACTTTATTGCAGATATATTGACAGGGGTGTATATGATGGGCAATAACTAACAAGAAACCGCAGTGCAGAAGCGGTGGCTTCATCTCATATTTTGTCCATCTGACAAGTTGGCTTTTCGACTGTAAAATGTCGTCCTCCGTGTGCATCTTAATCATAGATGGATGGGTTGATGGAGATAAAGGGAGGCAGAGGAAAGTCTGTGGTCGCTGCACGACAGGTGAGGTAGACAAAGAGATGCACCTCCTCCTGAAATGTGACAAATATGATGATAGAAGACAGGAATATTCTAAGAAACAGAGTTAGATGGCAAAGAAAAGCTACATGCCGACTGTACAATCCATGTAACAAGGTGAAGGACACATTATTAAAGCATCACTGAATATGACAAGAATCCTAACTTATTATACATATGGCTTTTCTTCTTTTGCCAGTCTCTAGTTCTTTTTCATGGTCTGATTATTATTTTTTTCATTCCACTTGATGAATGTTTTTTTTTCTCCCTCATTTTTGAAAAGTTCATCTTCTTTAATGCTTTGGCGGTATTGTTGACCTTATATTCGTGCTAATGAAGTGAACTGAATTGGAATAACGAGCAACGCAGCCCCATTCACCCCCCGAATAATCTGAATAAGATAAAATTAGACTTATTTACCTAAAAGCAGACATTGAATCAAAATATGTAGACATCATAGATAGCCACGACATCATAATGGGTGCATATTACTGCAGATCAAAAGGAGCCTCATCTTGAAAACACTGTCGGGGCCGTGTGCTGTTGTCCTTTATGTTGAGCGGCTTGTTTAGCATCATCCACTCCACGACCGACTCCAGCGGCTCCACAGCAGCCGCCAGCACAGAGCCCAGCCTTCTTTATCAGCTCCTTCAATTTCTTAAAGTTGCTTTTTCTGCTGCTGCTGCCCCAACAGATGGCTGCAAAGAAAGTTGCACTGGCAACAACAGACTGGTAGAAGAGATGCAACGTTCTGCTCCACAGACTGAAGGATCCAGGCTTCCTGAAGAAGTACAGTCTGCTCTGTCTCTTCCTGTAGTGAGCCTCAGTGTCACATCTCCTGCCCAGTCTGTTGTCCAGGTATCTGTAGTCCTCCATCACCTCCATCCTCTTCTCCCAGGATGCAAATAGTGTTCAGCTTAGAGGTCTGAGGTGTACAACGTGAAGAGGAACAGTACAGTCGCCTGTGCTGGTTATTATAATTGAATCTGTATCCAGATTGCTTGTTTAAGGAAAAAGTATCATTTTTATTTCTGGTCTCTGAATTCGGTACAACCGTACGATCTAATGCTGCCTCGTTTTCTCCAAATATGAAGCTTATAATGTGAAAGTTTTACCATGTTCCAAGATGTCTTAATTCAACTGTATGTTTATTACTACATAGAAATATACTCAAATGTGTTTCTCTTATTCCTACGTCTCATTTGTGTACATGTCGATATACAAAACATTAGAAACACCTACTGAAACATGTGGTTGATGTATCTGGTTAATGTTCATCTAAACTAAACACTGCTATCTTTATTAAGGTAGAATTTATGGCTGCTGTTAAGTTACATTAGATTACCTAATAATGACATCATCTCTTTTGAACTAGCATTACGTAAACCAGGAATAATAAGCAGTATATGCCAGAATTATTGCTGTTTTAAAGGTAAAACGTGGCCATGTGTTATCTTCATTTGACTTTGTTTACTGCATTTTGTAAGAAGCACTGCACTGTCTGTCAGGTAAACACATTTTTCTTAGCTATTATTGCACCGGTGGTGTTTTATGTGTTGTTTATGATGTTGTTTATGTTTATTATCTTCCAAATTGTTGTGAGATACCATGTTCATCACAGATATGTCATTGTTGCTGGTAATCTCTGCAAGTTTTCCAAATATTCAGCTCAACACTGAACTTGCATACTTCAAATAACTGCACTGAGGCCAGTTTTGGTTAACCCTGGCGCACATAGACGCACACATACCTGTTGCTTGCTGGTTCTGTTTGGCTGGTTTGTCATCGCATTAAAATTCTTGGCGGAAGTAAAACCTTGAACGTCTGATAGTGGAAATCAAACAAATGCCCGCTACAATGAACAATAGCTACTTAAAGAGTGAACAATGTGAGAAATGATAAATGCGATGCTGATCTTGAGCGAGACGGAACAGATAGGAAGGGAGACAAAGGAAGACCGAGGTTAAGCTTGGGGGTTTATCAGATTTTGCTTCTGGCGATGTGTGCTATTGTTCCTTCACTCCAGTGTTGGTTTATTTGTTCTTTGTCTCTGTTGTGTTGCAGCCCAGCGTCAGTGGGATGGAGCCTCCCTTTGGGGACGCCTTTCAGAACTACTCGTTTGCTGACCAGGCCCTGACCAGCACCGAGCTGCTCGCTACCAGCTCTGACCCAGATTTCATGTACGAGCTGGTGAGTGTCTGCACGCACACACACATTCCCACACACTCACACGTGCAGGTTTTGCTACATTTCTGAGGACCTTCATCGACACAATGCATTCCCTTTCCTCTTACTGTAACCACCACAACTAATTGTCTAATCCTGACCTAATTCTACTCATAAAATCAAGTCTTCGTCTTCAAATTGTTCTTTAAAGTCGTGAGAACCTGCCTATAGGTTACACAAATGTCCTCACAGCCGTGGTTCTGAGTAGGGCTGCACAATATATTGTTTCAGATTCGACATTTCAGTATAGGAAGTGCAACATTAAGTGAAGCCAATCAGCTCAAACACATCTTGCTGCAGCAAAACTCACACGGTTCTTATTTTCCATGACTAATCTACAAGAGAAGTCTGTTTTAGAGATCACAATTTCTACTAATTCAAAGGTGCTTGGATACAGTGAGTTCTTTTTTTAAACTTCACTCACAAGACACAGAATTTGTTGACATGCAGGCTTGTCACGTGCCAGAAAAATGAAGGAAATGAACACTGAAAAAGAAGATTTGGTTGTAACCAAGAAAGCTACATCATTTGCATGGAAATATTTTAGCTACAGGAAGGTAGATGTTGATCAGAAACAGGGACTGCAGTGTCTTGCAGTTGTTGCCACCACACCAGACAACATGGCTAATTAGTTTGACCATTTAGATTAGCACCACAAAGCTCTGTATGATGACTGTAAAGCCACATTTGAATGCCATCCAAAGTAAAAAAAACAAAAAAAAACGGTTCTGGTTATTTTTGTTTCTCAATGCAGATGTGCTCATCTATAAACTCACCCAAATCATTCTGGAGTGATGAGTGCTTTCTAAATGGAGTTGTCTGAGTCGTCTCATGGAAATTCCTGTATTGTTTTGTATTACAGAAAAACAAAATATCACAGTGTCAGTTTTGTCAGTTGCAACCGTGCAGTAGTTGTGTGTCAAAGTTGGCCCTCTCAAAGATAGCAAAACAAGCCCCCATACAGGCATCGGGTCTTTTCTAACCGTCCTTTGAACTGCTCTTCTTTTCACATCAGTCACAGCTGCTCACGCTGAGCTGCCACTGAGTTACATCTGAACCAAGGATCCAAGTTTAAAGGTCAACAGCCAAAACTCAATATCCTCCTCTGTCGCATATACAGTCGGCTTCCCAGGTCGTGCAGTAGTTCTTTTACTGCTGCTAAGTGCAAATATTGCTTTCAAGGATTTTTATTTTTAAAGATTGTCGTGCTCAATACAATTTACATCAAACTGCAGTCTGTCATCGAAAGTTATTCTGAGCATACTGATGGTTGTTCCCCACTTCAGCAGCATCTGTCTGCTCTCAGAGTATCAGCTGTTGCTTACTTGCACTCTGCTTTTGTCTTCATTTGTGTGCAAAGCCAAAATAAAAAGAGCAAATCCTTAGTTGTTGGTACAAACTAATCCTCCTCAAAGAACCTTGCTGTGTGTGGCAGATAGAAAGCGACACTGATACTGAAGCCACAGCAGTGTCAGACATGGAGGGGACGCTGCCAGCACATACAAACACATGTGTGTCCTGCTACATTTGTAGCACAAGAAGAAAGAAAACAGCTATAGGATGAGCAATTAGTATGCTATCGTGTTAGTGTCGCTTTGTCAGTGTTGTTGTTTTGAAGTAAACCCGGTGTGCAGAACTAGATCTGGACCTGCTCCAGGCTATTTGGGCAGCGAGCGGGTTTTAAACGCCTCAGGGTCGAATCATACAAGGCAGCCACAGTGAGCTGTTCGATAAAGAGCCACAGAAGACAGACTCCTAATGTGGTTTGTGAGGTTCAGCACACCTCCGGCTCGTCATCAAGGTAAACATCTTGCTTTACCTTGCCATGCTGTGCAGTGGAAAAACACTGCAGCGTGCCAGCGTGGCTTGAGCGGTCACAGCTGCTCAAGGGTCAGCTCGGCGTCCCCACCCATATCAAACACCAATATTAGGTTACACGGCAGGCGGCGCACAACATTCACCAAATGCCATACAGAATACGAATTCAGAATACAGTTCGTGGCACAGAAATATGTAGTTTTTGTTTATTATGTAGCTTGTAAACTTTGCAGCAATTACAATGAAATGCAAATTGAAATGCTATTAGGATGTGAATGCAAAACAAAAAGCATTTGGCCTTGCTGGAATGGTTAAACAGAATGAAGCCATCGTTCATGCCATTAGTAACATCTGTGTTTTTCCTACTGTATTCAAAATCTCCACAGGGACAGCAACAGGATTTTAATGGCAATAATTACATGTAAATGCATAATATCGAGAGTGGAAGTAAGTGGAAAGCTCCTTGCATCGCTCATATGTTGAGTCATTGAACCGTTTTTTCAGGATTATAGTTTGTGCATTAACTCTCCGAACCCCAAAATGTTTCTGGGTGTTTTTTTAGCTCCTGCCACATTTTCACTTGCTGTGGGCTTCTCTATGGAAACAGCACAACCATAGCTAGAAGTAAAAGACTTTTTTATGCAGTATTAACACAGTTATAATGGCATGCATCATAAATTTTAAAAAGATAAACAATATTTTACAAATATTGAAAAAACTTTGAGTCAACACATACATATATAAGTGCCCACAGGTCTTACCAATACAGGAGAAAAACATGGTGACTCTCCATACTATAGGCATTTCATTCACTTACATTTTTGAGTTGTTTTCATCCTTGCTCCGTGTAAACACAGCCACCGGTTCAACCCAGTTCAGCTGAAAAGTCCCTAATTTTTTCTCAAGTGACTGTTGGCCACAGATGAGTCAGTCAAGGCTCCTCATTTGTGTCAAGGAGTGCAGATTTTGTTGTTTTATGCAGAATCTGGTTTTCACAACTGCTTAATTTTTTGCCATTTTTTTTAAAAAGGAGGAATGTAGGAAAAAAGGATTTTGATGAAATATCATGATTTTAAACTTTGATTTTGGTTGTTTTTCCTGACAAAGCAAAAAAATCACGAGTAATCAAACACTGTCCGAAAGCCGAAAATCCAACAATTCCTTTCTTTTTCTCTTCACTTAATTGCTATTATGAAAGCTGTAACTGTAAATTACAGATCCATCAGCACTTTTTGGGCTTCACAAAGTAGAGTGAGATAGTGTATCTGATCTTTTAACATTTTTTTTTTTTTTTTTTACTATTCCCAATCAATTTTTTGATTAAAAAATACTTTTAATTCTGTCACCTTTTGCAGGGATGCTTAGTCATTGTAATACTAGTTGTGAGAATTTAAAAAAACTGTAAATAAACACTGGCATGTGTTCAGCTCAGCTTCCAGCGTGACATTTAAAACACAGCGACTCGTGTCTAATTGTTGAGCGGCCGTGTGACATTTGCCAGACTCACAGGCAGGTGATGTGAAGCAGCTTTAAACAGAAAGCTCTCCTGTCACCAATCATGCTGTCAGCTGCAGGTGTCTACCTCAATTTACCGTCCGCTCTAGACTAAACAGTGGTGATTCATCGCCGCGCTCTCAATTTCTTGCGTCACAGTAACACATTAACGGGATGATGGTGTGCTGGGTGGCCTGTCATTTTCTCCCATCCTTTGGGTTAGTGTTTCATTTGGGGTGACCGTCCTTTAAGCCTTAAAAAAAGCACCATTTCTCCTCGCGATTCTCAACGTACTCTGCAGGAGGGTTTTTTTCAAGCACCTTGAACAAATTGCTACGGTTCTTCTGTGGATTTAGACCGTCTGATGGTCTTCTGTCTCGTCATGTAATCCCAGACTGATGATATTGAGATCAGGGCTCTGAGGGGGCCACACCATCTGTTGCAGGGCTCCGTCTTCTTGTTTTTGTCTTGTAGATAGTGTTTTTTTTTTATATCATACTGGCTGTATGTTTTGGAATGCTGAAGATTGAATTTAGGGTTAATCAGACATATTCTCGCTGGTATTATATAACGGCTCAGAACCAAAATCTGACATGTCTTAAACTGTCACACAGCACTGTTTGTAGTAGAAATAGGCCGATTATTGTGACTGAGTTATTTGGCATTTTTCCAGTAATCGGTATTGGTATTTTTATTAGCCGAATATGGATAAATTAAATACGCTACCTCAAGTCTGATGCTGCCATCTCTCTCTGTCTGTCTCCCAAACAGAGACTTCAAAAACTAACAAGTAACATAAGGTGTTGCCACAAACAAGGAAATTAGCTTCTCTCACAGTAGCTACGCTAACAGCTAGCAGCTAAGTTAGAAGGCAGCTGCAAATTACCATGAGTCTGAAAAACAATAATTAATAATACTTTAAGGTATGGACTTTAGTGGTAAAAGTGATAAAACGGTGGAAAATTAAGAAAATAGAGAAGAACAGCAGACGTAACTGCAGAAAACAAAATAATCAATCTCAGAAGAAGAAGTCTAGTTATGAATGACAGGTTCTGTGGAAACATTACATTTAATGTATATCTGTTTCAAATATTGGGTACCGGCATTTCTTGATTACCAGTAATCGACTGTTACAAACCCATATCAGTCGATCCCTAGTTTTTAGCCCATAAGTTAAATAATAAAACTTATATCTTGCTTTTTTATGGAGGGTTTGTTTTAATCGTTTTGAAATAAACCTTCATTTTTGATGGTAAAGTTTGTATATTATGCAGTTTTCTTTCGTTCCAGTCACTTGTTTATTCTGTATATTTGCTGACTTTCTTTTGGTACTCTGATATCTCCCGATCTTACATAACCTTAAAGTTTAGTTATGCGCTGCACAACAGCTTCAGGTTGCTGCAATCAGTTTCTCACCGAACACAAGAACTCAGGAGTGCAGCCTAAACTAGAACGTCTTCTAACCCACCACCTTCGTATTTTTTTTTTTTGCTCTTCTCTGCAGGACAGAGACATGACCCACCGGCAGAGCCCCTGCGGCGACAGCATCGTGGGGGTCGGGGACGGAGGCAAGGAGGTGGAGGGTTGCGTGGATCAGCTCATGGGTCTGGGCGAGTGCGAGACGGTCTGCAGCAGCTCAGCGTTCGAACAGTGGGACTCCTACTGGGAAGACCTCACCAGGTACCGGATTATTTATTTATTTGCAGCAGCATATTTTTAGATCAGGCTTAACAACAGCCAGCAAGCAATTAAGAAATATGACATGCTGAGGAATTTAATGGCTCATTAATAATAATGAACGAATAAAATCGTGCCTAGTTTTTCACCTCTCCGCGAACTTTCTTACTTGTGTTGCTGAAGTTGTGGCCAACATTCCCTGAGAATTGATTGTGCAGAAACTAGCGTGGTGTTTTCCTGCACAAAAGGTTGAATTTTGTGACCAGAGAAAAGCAAGTCATTGAGTCTGAGAACGAAGTGGAAAAATTTTTTATGATGTAACCACTTGGAGCAGCTTAAAATTCTGTAGTCGAAACATATCAATATAAAAATACAGATAAATATTCGAATCACAGACAAAAATAAAAAGCTCCAGTGTCTCGGTACTCTTTGTTTTTTCAAATGTTGGTGAAATTGCATGGGATTTGTTTATAGTAAGATAAATGTAGAATAACAGCAGCGTCATTCTGAAGAATCAAACACGCTTCAAAATATTTTTCATACTGGCAAAGATACAATTATCTGATTGACAGCTGTATTGTGTATTTGTACTAGTGTGCAGTTTATATGTTTTACTTTCCCTCAACTTTAAACTGTTCTATTTGTAAAAAAAAAAAGAAGAAAAAATAAATGCAAGAATAATTAGAGATGTATTAATCAACTATTAATGAATTGCTGACTATTTTAAAATTTGATGAATTAGTTTGAGTAATTCTTTATGAAAAAAAAGTCTAAATTATCTGATTGCAGCTCCTTAAACGTAGAATGTTTTCTAGATTCATTCCTTATATATTATAGTATGTGGAGTATTTTTGGATTATGGACAAAATAAGTCATTTGAAAAGATCACTTTAGTTTTGAGAAACACTGATCAATTTTTTTTTTCCATTTTGTGACATTTTTATAAACCAAACTAATCGATCAGTTTAGGAAATAATCAACTAAATAATTAACAATCAAAAGAGTCATTAGTTTCAGGCCTATTAAATGTATTGTCATGGCTAATCTGTAGTTTAGTCTGTAAGATTATGTCTTTAATTGTTTGTTTTGTTACTATCAACCATTGAATTCCCAATGAGGTTTTAATAAAGAATAAAAAGGTTGTAGTGTTTCTCTACATAGTGTGAGCGTTCGACGATTGACATGACTGATTTTAACTTCAAAAAAACTGAATAGAAGTGAAGTCAGTCTGAGAACATTAGGAGAGACGACAGGTGTTTACTGCCACTCCGTTG
>CM049581.1:27055259-27105268 GCA_027123335.1 Amphiprion clarkii | reverse complement strand
TCATCATCAAGGCAGCTCCTCTTGGTCTGACTTAGACGCCGTAGTGGACGGTTTGAGGCAGATCAAGGTTTTGCCTGGAGCCAGGGTGTGGTTTTAGAGGCCACTACACAACAAAGCAGCCGGCTGCCGCAGTCTCCAGGGATCTCAGGTGATGCTCGTCTGTCCTGCAGCTGCTCTGATGCACAAAATAGTTTATGTTCTGTCTTCCCCGGTGTTGAGTATCAGCTGAGGGCAAACAACAGTCTCTGAAATCTAAAGGTTGTTAAAGCTCGGGTGGAGTTGTGCCGGTTGTTGCAACGTTGGGGAATTCTGCTGCTTCCAGGGCTGATTGAGGTCATTTTTAAGTGCAACAGGGGCAAGTGTTGTATATTTTGGCTAATGAGTGAGTCATTCTTTAGTCCCATGCTGCTCTTTGGTAGCTCTTACTTGTTGTGACGCTCGGTAGAAATCTTATTCTTCGTAGATGAAATTAACAGAACTGCTATGACATATTAGATGGATGGATGGATGGATGGATGGATGGATGGATGGATGGATGGATGGATGGATGGATGGATGGATGGATGGATGGATAGATAGATAGATAGATAGATAGATAGATAGATAGATAGATAGATAGATAGATAGATAGATAGATAGATAGATAGATAGATAGATAGATAGATAGATAGATAGATAGATAGATAGATAGATAGATAGATAGATAGATAGATAGATAGATACTTTATTAATCCCAAAGGAAATTCAAGTATTCAACATACAGACTCATCACAAACAGAGTCAGTGTAGTCTAGTTTACATTGTAAATACATGACCACAATGGGAATTATTTAAAACAGGCCTAGAAAAAGTGAAAACAGTCCAGAGGAAAGTTCTAAATTAGTGTCATTTTCAGCTGCATTAGATCAAGCTGTCTTGTGGGTTTGTGTTTTTGTTGTATGACCAGTCCTATCATGTGACCGGTTGCCTTCAGTGTGTAACTTTCCTTCTGGATCAGTCAGACTCTGGAGGTAACAGGTTTACATTTCACCCTGCAATGATCATTTACATTATTGATGATTCTGCTGAACACTTAATTGATTAATTAATAATTCATCTACTCTATAGAATGGCAGAAAATTGTGCAAAAAAAAAAAAAAAAAGAGTGTGTCAGTTTCCCTGAGTCCAAGGTGACGTATTGAGACATCTCACCAAAGCACAAATGTTTTCACTTTACATTGATACAGAGCAGTACTATTTGGGTATTTTTGCAGGGACAGTTGTTGCTGACTACTCCTCTGTTGATGATTCATTTATTGTAATATTTGCAGGCATGTTTACATTTAAATGTACAAGAGAAAACTTGATGGACAATACTCACTTTTATCAACCAACAATATGTAGGTATTCTGAAGGATTTGAATGGCTGATACTAAGATCAAACACTAAATGATTTCACTTTAAGGTGGTACTTAATATAAGAAGTAATACAACAAGGAATTACTGAAAGGTTTCACTGCTGATAAACTGCGTCTCTTCGTGTGTTACAGATATACACGACTGGCCAGCTGTGACATCTGGGGCACCAAAGAGGTGGACTTCCTCGGTTTGGATGACTTCTCCAGCCCCTACCAGGATGAAGAAGTGATCGGTCGAACCCCGACGCTGGCTCAGCTCAACAGCGAGGATTCGCAGCCTGTGTGTGAGACCCTCTACCCCCCCGCTGACCTGAGCCTGCCTGCCGCCCAGCCTCAGCCTCAGCCGCCCCAGCTGCCCTGTCACAGTAAGAGACTCCTTGTCCCCGGCCAAGGATCGGGACCCGGCTCTGTACGGCCTTCACCGAGTTCCACATCTTCTTCCCGTCCTTCCCGCAGCCTTCTCCCGGACTTTCCTGAAGGCTCCCAAAAAGCAACCAGGCCCGTCCCTTCCAGCACTGAGACTATGGCCAAGACCCAGAACCACCTCAGTCTCACGCAGGACCACGGCCCAGGTCAGATGAAGCCCCCGGGCCGAGGAGCCAAAATGGCGGCCCCGACTTCACACAACTCTGACTTTGTACGGAAAGCTAAAGTCCGTGTGAGCACTGTACATAAAGCTCAAGCTGACATGCCTCCCCAGACAGATTTGGAGAGGTCAGATCCCCCTTTACCTCTTTCCCAGCCTCAAGATGAAAAGGCCTCCACTTCAGCAAGTGCCGCCCTGCTGGGACTTAACGGAGCTGCAGCCGGCGGCTCCGGCAGCCCGTCGGGCTTTGAAAGGAGGCCGGAGGGGACAGGGCGGAGAGAGATGCTTGTCGGCTGGTCTGCCACTGTGCCTCAGCTGGTTGAGGCGAGTCAGGTTCTGGAGGGCAGCACCTCTGGGCTGGTGAGCAGCGACAGCGTGGCGGGGGCCAGCGGCGGCGGTGGTGGTGGCGGCGTTGGCGGCGGCGGAGGCAGTGGTGGCGTTCTGGTTGTCGAGGGAACAGAGAAGAGCGAGGAGGAACACAACTACTCTCTGTTCCTGACCTGCAGCAGACTGGCCAGCAGAGCTCACTCCCAGCTAGAGGAGGATGAGGAGGAGGAGGATGAGGAGGAGGCAGAGGAGGAGGAAGGCGACGGGCTGGAGCTAGACGACGAAGACCACGATGAGGGTTTCGGCAGCGAGCACGAGCTGTCTGAGAATGAGGAGGAGGAAGAGGAAGAGGAGGAGGAGGAGGAGGAGGATGAAGACTATGAAGCAGACAAGGACGATGACATGAGTGACGCTTTCTCTGAGCCTGGTAGTCACTCTATGTTAAAATTTGACATCTGCTTTTCACTATTATACATATTCATTACTTACCATGGCCTTCCATTGTGTCTTCATTTCACCTGAACTGTTTGTTTTTTTTTAAAATTCCACCTCCTCCAGGCTGTGACGTGGAGCTGATGGAGGACATTAAAGGCCTGACAGCGGGAGTCTCCAGCCGGAAGAGAGGAAAGCGCCGCTACTTCTGGGAGTACAGCGAGCAGCTCACCCCCTCCAAACAGGAACGTATGCTGAAGCCGTCTGAGTGGGACCGACACACGCTGCCTAGCAACCTGTACCAGAAGAACGGGCCTCTCCATGGTACACACTCCCATATATAAACAGTATATACACAGCTGTAGCATCGAGGCCTTGAAGGCTTATTAATAGCAGCAATTATTTAAAAGCTGTGTGAGGATATAGTCTGCCTCGATCGTGGTACAAAACTCATCATATACTCATCATAGTGTCGTCTTTTAATAAAGCTGTGCCAGTTTGGATTTTGCACAGCATGTTGCATTGACACAGGTCTGCACCTTCTTGAAAAACTGTAAAAATTAAAACTCATCAACCACTTCTACGACCATTTTTTTATGCATTCATATCCCTATTTATTCCATCCTTTTGTTTGGAAGTGAATTGCATATTGGATGACTCATACTGCATTTTGATAGTGTATTAATGATCTAAAAAACATATAATCAAGAAGGATGGGACAGCACACAATGATTATTTACTTTATTAGTGGATTCCAACACCTGTTAAATCTGCTGCACATCACCAAAAGTCAGTACAAGTAAAAACTGAAAAAATTCATATAGATTTGGTCTGTCTTTGTGACTGAACAGTTTATAAAGAATATGTTTTGACTCACAGAGGTGCAAGCAAGTTTTTCATGGTTAGTTTATTCTCCAGATCACAGTGTTTGTGTAACAGGTCGCTGGTTATTTGCCGTAACCGAGTGCAGGTGATTAAGCATGAAATTTGATTTAAGAATGATCTTTGATGCTTTGACTGTTTCTTCTGAAAAGGAAAATACATGCTGAAGAAGTCTCGCCGCACTGACGTGGAAGACCTGACTCCAAATCCACGCAAGCTGCTGCAGATCGGCACAGAACTTCGCAAGCTAAACAAGGTGATCAGCGACTTGACCCCCGTGAGCGAGCTCCCACTGACTGCAAGACCCCGATCCCGCAAGGAGAAGAACAAGCTGGCGTCCAGGTAAAACATGCATGCATCACCGTGTAGTCGTCTTATGTACACTCACCAATATCCACAGTTTATTCACATAGAGTAAGAGTGTTGTTTGCAGTAGAGCTGTAGTCAGGATCTGAAGGCCATCTCATTGAAGTCCTCTTTCCTGTTATTCATTAGTAACCTCCACTCATCTGTGTGTGTTATAGAGCTTGTCGTTTAAAAAAGAAGGCTCAGTATGAAGCAAACAAGGTGAAGCTTTGGGGACTCAGCACAGAGTACGGTAGGTTTCCGACGACATAACACAGTTCTAAAAACTCTACATCTGTGTTTCTCTCTCACATGTATTTATCTAAATCTATTGTAATGTTGATGATGGTTATTGTGTTTAACTTGTGTCTATTTGTAGTGTTGTCACATTTAAAACTTTGCTTCCCATTGATAAACATGATCAGATGAGAACTGTAGGATTTTTCTCAGTATTGTATGTCCACGCGTCAGCTCAAACACGTGTTTTCTTTCAGACCGACTGCTGTTTGTGATCAATGCCATCAAGGAGGAGATAGTGGTGCGAGTGGAGGACTCTTCTCCTCGTTCAACCAACATGACTGACACTCTGGAGAGGCTCATCCAGGAGACACTCGGTGAGAATTAAAGGAGACAACTGAGACATTTAAATCTGACCGGTCACTAATATCTTCATTCACTTGTGTCTCTGTAAACACTCCAAAATCTAATACAGGGGTCCTTGGTTTACGACGTCATCAACCTACGGCGTTTCATCATTACGTCGGAACTGGTTACGTGGAGCTAGTTGACGAGCAGAGTGGACGAATACGTCGTGACGCGGCGCTATAAGACGGCTTTGTTTACAGTCGCCTGTTGTACGCCACCTTGGATTGTGCTACATTCGCTACCTTTTTGCCCTTCATTGTAGCTCCCAAGCATAAATCAGTCTCTTCTGATGGCATCTCCATGGAAGCGAAATTAGATATAATAAAACAGAACAGGGCGAAACACCGACGAAGATCGATCAAGTTGTAAAAACAGTGCAACATATTGTAGCGACTCTCTGTGATGAATGAGTGAGACTTTATCTCGTTCTCTGGTTGTTTATCGAACCTTCACACACTCTACTGTGGTCCGTAGCCAGCGCCAAAATAGCTCCATAGCAACTGTATTTACATTTTTGCCATATTGTGATGCACCTAATGGCTTTGTTTACATTTGCGCTGGAGTTCCAACTTGTGGCGAAAATCGACTTACATCACACCGTAGGAACGGAACTCCAATGTAAATCGAGGACCCCCTGTAGTTTTTAACAGCTCTTTATTTGAAGGTTAAAAACTAGACATAATAATAATAAAATAAATATCAATAATAATTAGTATTAACTGTCAGATAGTTAATACTTAAGTCAATCAGTAACCGCTAACCCAGAGACAATAAGCTCGTCCTTTGGATCATATTATAAACACTTATTCAGAAGCTAACTTTAACAACAGTTATTGACTTTTTCAAGGATATCGAAGTGCCTATTTCATCAGACTCATTAAACTCTCCTATAACACAGGAACAGGCAATAATAATGGAATGTTTTCTGTAGAATACACAAGGCAAAACTGCATGCATAAGGCACAAAAGCATGAATTCTGAGTGTACTTTTGTGTCTCTTTTTTTGCATGCAGTGCCATCACCTGTTGCTGGGCAGACTTCCGACTTCGTCAACAAGATCTTGGAGAACACAGGACGCGGCGATCCCACCGGCGGACTGGTCGGCCTGCGAGTCCCCACCTCCAAAATCTAGACAAACCTCGGTCCACTGAGAGGAGTGGACAAAATATTACCACCGTGCTGTCCCATTGTAACTATGCTCCCCTCTGCATGCCCCTCCAACCCAGAGTACATACACATTGTTAGTCACACAAACACACATACCACTCCCTGTGTGTATGTATGTGTGCTTGTTTTTGCCATGCACCTGCATGGCGTACACCCTAGCTTCCTGTCTTTGCACGCAGCGTGCAGAGACAGCGCGTCACTGTCTCCCAACTCATCGTGAACGTCTGTTGGGAAAAGCACCTCTTAAAGCAAGTGATGGTTAGGTGTATAGCTAATAGCACGTCCTAAATCCACCGGTGATTATTAGATGTGTTTGACAAGAGCATTGTTTAGGGTTGGTTCTGTCGAGGTCTGCTTCCAGGGCCGAGACAGTCACATAAGCGTAACCACTGGAATACTTTGACACAGTGATAGATTGTTACACGTCAGACACATCAAAGGTTGAAAAGTTCCAGTTATCATTTTCTAGAAGAGGGTCACCTCAAATGGCAACACAAAGCGAACTCCAAGTTGTTAAATTGACCCATTCAGTAAAGCACTTTGATGAAAATGGCTTTGGTAGCCAAGAAATCTGCAGGAAAAAAAATAAGCCAGCGTGCTCCGAGGTGTTAAGGGGTGGCAGGAAATATTTTGTATTGAAGGCCTAAATATGTTCACGCCATCCCGTTTGCCAATCAGCTCCGCTACTGCGATGAGGGAGGAGTTAACATTTAGCACATTAATGCTCGAAAGAAAAACACAGTAGTAGGTGAGATTTCAGATTAGAATTTAACAGTTAAGCAACAGACTCCCAGCTGCTTTGAAGTTTGTGGTAGGCAGGAGAAGGCTAATCTTGACGATGTTACCTTAAACAGTAGGAGGTAGTTGACCACGTGGAGACGGAGCGCATGTAGCATGGTGCTTTTTTGCCTTGTGCTGGTTATAACTGGACTGGATGAAACGGGCATTTTGCCAGTATGGGAACAGACAGACCACGAGGAAGATGACGATTGTGATTGAGATGACATGAACAGTGATCCATCTCCTCTAGGAAACTGTATATAAACGTGTATCCCAGCGAACGGCACCGGCTCCCCTTTTTGTACAGTAGCGATGACCAGGCAGTTTGGTATTGACAGTTTGGTGTGTTCATACTAGTGTTTGATCAGAGTTCTATTCATTGTGCCTTGTGTATGTATGTGTGTGTTTCTGTAGGTCTGAGTGAGTGTGTGAGAGAGACTGAACGAGAAGCAGTGATTGGTCAGAACTCCCAGAGGTCCAGGCTAGGAGAGGACTACTTTACACTGAGGGAGGTTGTTAGCGAGTGCGAGGAGGGACACACTTGTGTTGTGTATTTCAGTCGTTTAAAGATATTCTGAATGTACATAAACAAATGGAAGCTCTTGTTGCGTGATGCCACAGAGTCTGTGTATATAGGAGGGCTCTGCAATAGATTACTTTTGGTTTTTGGTACTCTGTCTTTGGGGATCCGGGGAGGGTTAACAGATATTTTTCGTTTAGAGTTACAAAAAAAAATATTTGCACACTATATTTTGATTGTTTTTTGTACCAAAGACACATGCAACGAAATGGCGACCAGCCAGTTAAAGTAAGGTTTTGCACAGCTTACCTGACGCCGTATTGAATGTAAGAAATGTGGGAGGGTCAGGGAACTTCATAGAACTGTGAAATTAGCTTGGGTCCAATTCTGTACAGAAAAGGAACATTCATTTTTTTTTTTTTTTTTTTTCTAAAAATTAACCCCATATGTGGGCTTCTCCAGTAGATTTGTTGCTTAGGAAGCACTTCATTCCTGAACTGACTCCTCCCTCCACATGCTAAATGTGTTAATGGCGCTAGCTAGGACAAAAACCAAGAGCGCTAGTAGATAAGCTATGTTACATTTTTGCTTGTTTGTCAAAATGTCACCAACAGTAACCAAAATATTATGTTCCTGTGTCACTTGTTTGATTTCTGTATGTAGATGAGGTCTAGTTCATCAACAGAATATTAACTGAATTGTGTTTTCAAGTACTGTATATAGAAGCATTAATGATATATCTGTCGATGATGAAATGCCACTTTTCATGACAATTGATTCATTTTTAAGCATGACACATTTCTAAAGCCTATCCTTGCATCAAGAAAGTTAGAGGAAAAAAAAACACAAAAACCAAAAAAAGTTCTTGATATATTTTTGTGTTTTAGCTGCCTGCTAGTTTTCCTGTTGGTTTGGAGGTGTTCTTTGGTCAGAGAAGGAGGTGTGGAGGAAAAGACGAGAAAGGTCTTAAAATGCAACTCTGATAGTTTGATCTATGAACTGATGCCTTTGTGCTCCTTTACTGGCTGAGTGAAATACAGAGAATCAGGACTGGATTTTACTGAAACACGGTGCAGGGAAGCCTCGGTCTAGTTTGGATGGTCTATAAAGAGAATGAGGACATGCTGTCTTTAGCGAGGACAGGGACGGGTCCAGGAAAGCAAGAAGACAACAGTGTGAATGTGTGAGGACAGATGAGAAACCAGCCGCAGTTTTGTCTTGGATGCTGTCGTGAGTCTGTCCCGGACTGATCTGGATTCAGCACTGTGCTCTGTCATTTCGATTTTCACATGTATTCTCACTTTCATCATGAAGCCGGTTGAATTTTGCATTTCCTGGGATTGCTGCCTTTGGGGCTCTATTGCTGATTTGAATCTGCCAGGCCTCACCATGCCTTTAGACATCCTTCCTGACTGGTCACAGCATCAAACTTTGTTCACCAAAATGCACATTTGTGGCGTTCAGCCGTTAAAGTAGCAGCGTGTGCAACTTTTAAAAATGCCCGCTGCGTTGTCTCCCTGTTGCCTCCTCAGAGGAGATGCTACCATTCTCAGGAATTTTCAGAATTCAACCAGAATTCATTCTATTAGCAGGCAAATACGATGAAAAATAGGAGTTTAATGAGGCTGAATTCAGGTTAGTTTGAAGTGAAGAAAGTCCTCCTTCACAGAATGATGTCTGATGATGGTAAAATCTTTCTGTACTGTGTGATTGAATAACAGCTAGTGCTACATATATATATTTTTACTGTTTTCCGTTCCGTCTAAAAAGGGAGAAATGGTGCTTTTTCTGAATCTAGAATGATGAGTATCCTTATTTGACTTCTTAGACTAGTTGTAGCCTAATGACTTGCTCTCCCCTACCGTCCATAGCTATTTTCTTAGTAGTGATTCATTTTTGTAAATAAAGTATAAGTTAATATGTATCTTCTAAATGTTAGATATATGTATAGAGTACTCTATCTTATATGTTTAAAAAACAAAAGCACTTTGTCCAAAAAAGAAAAAACAAAACAAAAAGAAAAGCATTTTTTTCTTCCATTTGCTGCTAAACGGCCTGGTGTGAATGCTGCAAGTGTACTTGACGACTACTTGCTAGGATAGGTCTATTACCTGACTTGGCTAGGTCTATGAACTAGCAAGTAATAGGTGTCTGGCCTGACGAGGGTTAGATCTACACGTTTCTGGAGCCATGAAATGATATGAGGTGTTGTGTGTGAGAGCGTATCATTGCCTGGCTTTGGGAAGCCCAGTGTCTTGACAGGATAGGTCTATTTCCTGGTCAGGGACCGTGTGATGGTGTGTTTGTGGTCCTATAAAACAAAAGAAAAAAAAAAGAGGGTTTTGATTCCAGGGCCCCTACGTTGATCCTGATGCTGACCCCCTTGGCGTCATGATTCATTTGCCTTCAGTAGAGGTTTCCTATGGAAAAACTGATTCTGCTTTGGCTTCCTCTTCAGGGTGATGTACAGTGTAGACACATTTCTTCAGAGAGCTATATTGTTATCATTTGTAAACTGATTTCTACTTGTGACTTAATGAGGAGGGGTTTAGCCTGGGGCGGCCAGGAAGAGCTCGCTTGAAAGATGTTCCTGGCCGCCTTGGGGGAAGTTACTATATCACTGTACTGTATGGCAAGCCAATTACAAATGGAGACTCAATCCGGACACTTATTGCCTTCTTAAATAACTTCACATACACACAAACGAAAATAACAACAAGGCAGACGTGTCAACTGCTGACGGGCACAACCGAGGTTTGTGACATCGCTCTGCCGATCCGGTAAACAACAACAACAACAAAACCATTCAGCCTGATTGGCTCAAAACAACCTTGACTGAAGTAGCGGACGTGGTGAAATATGTCTGAAAAAGTGCTCATTGTGTCTTTTGCGACAACATTTGAAGCGTTTGTTTTTCAGCTATGATTTCATTCCCAGGTCTGGTAGGGGGTCAACAGTGGTTGAAGGGCCGCTGGTTGACGGCCAGCTGACGAACAGAAGCTTGCGTGTGTTTTGCTGTCGATCACGAGGCTGGTTCAAGATAGAGTCGTCGCAGGTTTTTACATTTAACATGATAGGCGCAAGCTGTGCAACTTTACATTCAAACCAGGAGACTCTGTGGCATTTTAACAGTCAAGGAAATGAGTGAAAAAATCCACGCCAGTAAAACTATTCCTTCTCCTTTTTATTTCTGATGACATAAATCCTATACAGTCAACTATTAAGCTAATAGAGTGTGTAACTTTGTGCTACTCTTGTCCAATAAAAAGCTACGTGGATCCATAAAGCTCTTCTTCAGCAAATCAGGGTAATATCGTTCTTCTATCTGACATATGTGATGACATATAAAATCAAAGGAAAATATATTTATGTATTCCAATTATTGTCGCCATTCTTTACTCTGTAAAAAAAAAACAATATTGTGTGTGTGCGTGCGTGTGTGTTATGGATTATCAATGTCAATCACTATGGTGCAATGCTCTATACACAAAGTTTCAAAAAAAAAAAAAGGCCAACAGACTTGTCACAAGAATTCACAAAATTTCTCCGCTTTTTCCCAATTGGTCTTCGAACTCACACAATCTGCAACATCTTCCTCTCACCAAGGATTGGACTCTTGATTTCCAGCCGTGATCCAACTGGGGTTTATCACATGGTGCTGATTACTTTTCATTAACGATGCGAGATATTTAAAAAAAAATTCAGATCCGCTCACCAGTAACACTGTCCATCAGACCAGACTGCCCCCCGCCCCTCTTTCTCCCCCGATCACTCTCATCAACTTTCTATTAATGACGTGATTTCACTGTTGGACCAATCAGAGGAAGATTCGCAGCGACTCTTGCTCTAAACGACAACCGAATGGTGATTTCTGTATTGTTGATCATTATTGTTGAAGCGTACCATTATTACTTTTGTAAAAGCCAGTCTCTTGGATTTGACAGCGTCATGCCGAGTTGGAGAAGGTGCAGAATGTACACCGTGACGCAAAATAGATTTTTGGTTTTGACATGGGCGGGGTTTAATGTTTGATCGAACTGAACGAACTTTATTAGAATTGGTTGATTTCTATTTAATTTGTATCTCCAGAGGGAATATATAGCAATGTTTTGTTTTACAGTTTGTAATTTTACACTATTTTCCAAGAAGTTTCCTTGTTCATTACTGTATGTAATTTGCTACTAATATGAGAGACAGTGTTTAATTGACACATTTATAATTAAGCAGGTCGGCTCAACATTTGATTACAGGCAAAAATAATAACTAGATAATTAATTATCATTTATTTGCCTGTAAAATAATGACATGTAAAAGATTTATCACATGACTCTGCATCGTTGAGCTCATCATTTTGATCCTACAGAAACTGTTCTGGTTTTCTGTCACTGCTCTCGTAGCATCGTTTTAGGTTTTTAGCGCATAGCTCAGTAAACCTGCTGTATGATTCCTGCTCAGACAAGCTAGTGAACATAGTGGAGCATTTAGCTGCTAAGAAACGTCCACCAGGAGTCGATCAGACCATAAACCATAAACAGAGCTAACAGGAGAGCGAACGCTTATAGGTTTATGAGTCAAAAGAAACACAAATGAATGTTTGCTAAAAATGTTTACAACTTTGCAAGTTTATAATATGTTGATACTGTGTTTACACTGGAGCAGCTTTTTATTTTTTTAAAGATATTCCTGTTTTCAAAATACCAAAATACTTGCAGTAGCTGTTTCAAGGAAGCTTCTAAGGAAATCTGTAAAATGAACATTACCAAATATCCCCAAGTAAATGGGTTTGTACGACTAAAAACTTCCCTCTCCTCCTGTGGGCTGCGATGTCAGGTCTGAGTCTGGCTTCCTTCTGTTTGTTTTGTGACATCTGAAATGTATCCTGTCTTGTTTGAACCCTCGTTGCTTGTGAAAACGCCTCGTCACCGGAGGCTGAACGCTTACTACCCTCCACGTTTTTTCCCCGAGGCGAGAATGCAGCAGGAGTTTTGTCTGTGCATGCCGATTCCCCGCATAGCGCTGAGAGAATCAAGTGGAGCTCCTCGCAGATTGGGAAACAATTCGGCTGATCATCAGAGAGGGTCCTCATCGTCACAGAGTTGCTGCATGGCTTCTTGGGCTCTCTGTACTCTCAGTCATTTGATTTTTTATACTTGCTGCTATCGAATGAGCACAAAGAGACTTTAGATTTTGGTTTAGGGTGTCCATGACACAGCTACAGTATATTATTTCCACACAGCCCCGTTTTTTTCACACCTTTTTTCCTATGACAGTCAAAAGACCAACAGCATTACTCACCTTGCACTTGGTTTTTACACACACAAGGAGAAAAACCAATATTTTGAATATGATGCCTGCTGAACCAGGTGCCTTAGTCAAATATACGAGAACACAAATTTGCACCTTCTGTCAGTCTGGAGGGGGTTTCCCGACAGAAACAAGGGGCTGGGTTTCCCAAAACCTAAACTTGAAGTGCAGTAATGAAAAGGAAACCTCAGTTGAACCCTAAATCAGTGCATTTTGTATAATGATCAACCTTTAATGGCAGATAAAAGCTGTTTGTCATGTCTGAAAATAACTTTCCTGTGGGATTTCCCTCTTAAAGTATTACTCCAAGAAGAGCAGAAATGTCAGCTTGTGAACTAAATTGATGCTGTTTTGGGAAACCTGGTTCTGTTTTTAACTTTTTCTCTGCCCACTATGCCACGTTATTGTGTTTTCTGTATTGGCTGCTGCTGCTATCACCGCCGGTGTGTCCGTTTCAGAGATGAGCAAACTTCCACTGTGTCTGAGACAGAGGGAGACTTGGGCCTGCTTTTTACCTATACTCGATTACAATGCATTCTTCTTCTTCTCTGGTTTCGACATGGAGCACTGTGTTGCTGCCTCTTGAGACCTTTTCAAGACAGAAAAATACACAGAAAACAGAACTTTCCATTTCTTAACTTTGCTATTATGAAGTGCCAGACCCTCCTTGAAGCCAGTGTTGGCACTGAGTCGCAGGTCGCGAATGAAGCGACAAACTGAGCATGGAGGTAAACTGTGGTGCTAATCTGTCAGTGGCCGGGTGCTAACATGGCTGTGTTTAATAGCTGTATTAGCCATTTTATTCCTTCTGTTGACGACTCCGGTCAGTCTTGTGTTTCTGACTGCTGCACTGCTGTATGCTGACATAGCGAGGTATTACTCTGCTGCTGCTGCTTTGCTGTTGAATGTAGACTAGTCTTCCTCAGCAGGATCATACAGACAGATGAGAGCGTCTGGCCGAGCTTTTTCCTGTTGTTTCGGCTTTGCTTGGAAGCTCACAGAGGGAGACTTTTGTCATCAGGATCTTGAATGTTGTATCTTTTACGTGGCCACTGTCCTGCTTGTATGTTTAAACCTTTTTTTTAATGAATATTATGGTTTGATATTTATGCTTTGACTCTGTCAAAATGTTGCACGTTTGATTTTTTTTTTTGCCCTAAATTATATTTTATTGCCATTGTTTCTGATCCCAATGGTCATACTATTTCTTTGATATTTATTTGTTTAGTCCTGTAATGTAACTTGCAAGGAGACAATTTGTTGAAACTAGACTTTATAGCTTTTCCGCTGAAGCAGTCAGAGACTTCTCATGAGATTCACAGATAGGAATCAAACTCTCAATGAAACCAGGATGACTTTATCTAACAGAATTCCCCTTTGGCACAATATACATCAATGTGACAAAATCTCATTTTAAATAATAAAACTTATTTTGTCGTATTTTTGCATAGAATGTTACCTATATCTGTAATGTCTCATCATGTAACAAAGTTAAGATTTTTGTCACCACATTCTGCCAGTGCAGATGGTTCTAAAAGTGTTAAAATTAGTGTTAGTGAATTCTACATCTACAGGTTAAACCTCCACTAAAAGACCTTTGGAATAAAATAAAGAAAAAGTTGCAATAAATCTATTTAAAACTGATTCACAAATAACTAAATAGATGACTTAATTAAAATGGATTAATATCTAAAGAGGCAAAACTTAAAAACTGGTGGCATAAATCCTACTAAAGCAAAAATATTTTCATGTGATCAAAGCAGTTTAAAAAAAAGACTTTCTGCTTTGTTTTGTCAGCTTAATCTTTTTTGTAAAAGAGCCTTAAATCACTTCTTATGGTAATGAGATTCATCAAGACAAAAGCCACAAAAATGAGTTAATTAGTGTTGTTGTCATTCTCAACTGCAGCCGGTTAGCTTAGCTTAGCATAAAGACTGGAAACAGTGTAAAACAGAGCTAGCCTGTCCTAAAATAAAAACTTTGCCAGTGCTTATAAAATCGCTGATCAACTTGTGATATCTTGCGTGTTTAATCTGTCCAAAAAAAATATTAAAAAAATTAGACAGGAATAATGTTGCAGACTTGCAACATTATGCCAGTCTTGGCATGGCTTGTTGACTTCCTGGAATTCTGCAAGTTTACTGGTGATTTTCTTTAGCATTGAATAAGATATTTACAGCCTGAAAACGCTTGATTGCACAGAACTGATAGGGAAATTTTCTCTCGATTTGTCCACAAAGAAAACTTAGAGTTGTCATCAGAAAAGTGGAAATACGTATGATACTAATCGAGACAGGATGTTGTCAGAACTGGTTTCATTGTGAGTTTGAGTTCTTTCTGTCTGCCATTGGAGGTTTTGACGGTCAGAAGGGGCTCGTCGAGTAATCTAACCTCACTCGGACTCTTTAGTTCTGGACTCTGGACTTGAGGTTCAGCTGATCCTCGGAGCTCAGGTCGGGAGTCGACTCGCCCGTCGTCTCTTGACTTCGGTGGGGAAATTTAGTTGGTTTTCTGAGAAAACTTCACCGCTGCGCCAGAGATGTTTGGCCCCTTCTGGGTGCTTTTTGTTTTAAAGTGTTTTTTTGTTTGTTTTGTTCAGAAGGGCTTTGGTTCGCAGTTGTCTCGTCAGGGAGCTCCTGAGATTAGCCAGGGGTCACTAAAGGCTGGTGGGCAGAGACCCCTCACCCTCCCCTGCGATGAGCGAGAGGGGAGAGGTTTGTTTCCTCTTCTGCAGACTGATCTCATCAAAGTAAACAACAACAACAACAACCCACCCTCGATAATAAAAAACAAAACCCCTCTTTCTCTTTTGACACGTCCAACTCATCATCCAACACTGCAGTGATCTACATCTCCTTCCAGACTTGCCAAAATGCATGGAGACATTTAATGAGAAAATTTTTATCTTACGGCATCTGTTCTGTTTCTTTACTCTCGTTTTTTTTTTATTATTATTAATAATAATAACAACAGACAGTAAGATGATTTTATAGGAGATCCATACAAGTCCAAACATGTAGAGGATGTGGGAGGTATCGGTCATCCTGAGCTCCACAGCTACATGCCATTGTTATGATGCTTCTGGTCTTGTATGGTAACTTATTTGACTAGATCAACAGCATGGGATCTTTCTGTAGTTAGTCCTGTGTGTGTTCCTCTCCCCAGTCTCAGTAGGAAGGCTGTACTTCATTGCTAAGTGCTCTACAATAGATCTCTTGGTGATTATAATTTCATAAAGAAGCAAAACCTGCAGAAAGTGTATCCTGCTGAAACTAACTTGATCCTCTCTTTAGCAATGACGTCTATATTTGTAGTTCACATATATGCCTGTTCAAATACAATATCTTGACAGTTGTTATATTTATGTTGTGTAATAAATGTCGTGCTGGGTTTCTACTTTTGTTTTGACTAACTTTTTTTTGTTTTACATCGTATTTTTTTTTCTTTCTCGTGGAGGCACAGTGGGTGGCTTTATGCACAGGCATAGAAATGTAAAAGACTTTTTTTGTTTGTTTTCAATTTGTACTGTAATAGCCCTTAATGTTTCAGAGCTTCTGACAGCTTTTGTCTCTGGCTGCTCGACATCCTGCGGACACCTGCCCTGAATCTCTGTCGTGTTATTGTGCCTCTTTCTCTTTATTATTTCTTTCTTCTTCTTTTTTTTCAAAAAAACAAATCATTCTTTCTCTGTTGTATCAGCCAGGAGTTGGTACCACAGCTCTGCTTGTAACCACGTTAGTCTGATTATGTTTATTGATTTTAATATCAAAATAATAAAACCATTAGCACCCCATCTTGACTTGTTTCTGTTCAATTGACTGATAGAATTGAATAGTAATTGACAGTCATGTGATTTTATTGAATTTTTTTATGTAAAAAATAGGGCTGCAACTAACTATTATTTTAATAATTGATTAATCGGTCGATTTTTTTTTTTTGATTAATCGATGAATCGAATTAAAAAAAACATTAATTTGCGCCGCTTTATTCAGAAAGAGAAGATTTGGACCGACCATCGACAGAGGCCTCATGTCAGTGACCATCATGTTGAAGATGCTCTCAGTCAGGTGGACATGATGTCTTTCTGATGGCTGTGGTAAATTTGGTGACACTACAGTGTATAAAAGTTAAGTAATTGAATATTTGTGTAGCGCCTCCCTTCGCTGTTGCAGCGGTTTTGCTATTTGCAGACGGTCCCTGTTCACTCGTTGCACAGCCAGCTGCACATAGACATCAATGTTTTTCTGCAACTTGAAAGACAGTGACTTTTGATAAAACTGGCCTTGTAGCACATTGTCTAGCTTACAGCGATGGGAAAGAGGCATTTTGTTTATGTTTTTACAACGTATATCTCATGAGTTATTGATGCCGGAAGTCTGAATCTGTGAAAATCTTGCCAACTTTACCTAACTCCTCTGGTCTCCGGTGTCCAGACTAGCGGCGCTAGCGCTGAGCAACAGGACATCTGGACACCTCAGGGCAGTGAGGGCGTCAACGTGGATCATGTGACCGACCGAGGGTAGATCTGAATTATTGTTATTTTTATTCTTGTTTTTTTTATTTATTATTTTGGGCCTCAAATACTTTTACACACACACACACACACACACACACACACACACACACACACACACACACACACACACACACACACACACACACACACACACACAAAATAAAAAAAACAAAATTAAATAAAATTATATAATTGAGAAAAAAAAAACTTTGACAAAAGGGCCCTTTGGGCATAAAGGGGCAAAAGGGGCAGGTGCTTCAGCCCCGCCTTCCGTATCTGGTATTTTTATTTCACGTAAATCCAGGTCTGATCGTGACGAATCTGCGGACGAAACATCTGGAGACAACTATCGCCAGTTAACATGATCACCAGTTAAACTGGAAAACCGTCTCACTGTACTGCACACTACGTCGTAAGATTGAGACAAGGAAACTTGGAATGACTTTTCATCGGTAAGAATATTTTTTGGCTCTTTTTTCATTGTTAAATCTTGTTGAGAGCTTCCAGTCTGTGAGAGCTAACTAGTTAGCCACTAGCAAAACACTAAGGCGAGCTAGCAGCTTGACAACCAAATACCAGACGATTAGTAGTGGCTGTAGTATAGTTGTACAAGCAGTAGTAGTAATACTAAAAGCACAAGCAGCAGTAGTAGTATAAACAGCTGTTAGAGTCGTAGAAGTAGTATCAGCATTTGTAATAGTATTACAAGTTGAAGTAGCAGTGCCAGTATCAGCAGCAGTAGTTAATGTATACTACTAGCAGTAGTCGCATTGCTATCACTACCACCAATACTACCAATAGCAGTAATAAAGCCTAATTCATATAAATCAAGATTACCATCTTTCTTCCTCCAAACCGATTGTATGATTGGGATTATAGGCAATTCTTTAGGACTGCTGTCAAATAATTGAAATGTTACTAAACAAGGTTACACTAATCAAATTAAATAGCTCTGGTCTCCAGTATATTAGCTAATTTGGTTCTTTGTACTTAATTTATTAGCATGGTTTCTTTTTAAATATGTTGTGTACAGACTTATATATTTCTCTGTCTACTTTTCTTACTCCATGTAGGTTTCCCAGAGACTATGGGTTGAGGAGGAAGTGGAAGTTTGTCGGCTTAGACCTGGTGTCATTCCATCAGTGTTAAACTTCCCGGCTCATCTTTGAGGAGTACGTGCCAGAAAGACCACGACCAGGCAGCCTTGAGATCTTAGGCAGCATCTCTCTGAGGTGGGTATTGACGGTGTTCACGGTCAGGTCTGTGGTAATCCCGTCACAAAACATAACAGAAAAAAATCTAGATTATAAATCAACATGTAACCAAAGCACTCTGTGTATAACACAAGTATAGGATGTAGTTCAGAAAATGTCAAAGTATAGTATGCTTTACTCAAGAATAACATAGTATGGCCTGTAGTTCATAATAATAAAAAAAAACAAACATAGATTATTATGTGGTTCAAAAAGTGCAAAATGATAGGATGTTGCCTAAAATTGTCATGTATGATATGTGGTTCAAAAAATGTCACAGTGCAGTATTGTCAAAATAGTATGTTATTCAAGAAAACATCGAGTATAATACGTTGTCTCAAAAATGCCATAGAATAATATTTCATTGCACAAGTAAAAGTATAGTAATTTTTAAAACTGTTCAAATTCTTATAAGTTGCTAAAAAAAAACAACAAAAAAAACTAAAACAAAAAAAGTCACAGTAATATGTCAATTAAAAAAGCCTATAGTATAGTGTGTCACCCAACAAACATCATAGTATAACATGTCGCTCTAAAAACATCACAGTATAGCCTTTAGTCCACAGCTGTCAGTAGGTGAGGAGCAACACAAAAACAGTACAAACGCTGGTTTCCAGAGGGTTAGACGAGTATTTATTTGAAAGAGGAAGTTTACAACAACACAACATGTGAGGAGGTTAAAAGCAAATGGGTGTTAGTAAAATAAAAATAAATCAACAGAACTAAAAGTGAACTTCATGTTGACATTGATGGGCATTCCAACCAGGAACAAAGTAAAAGATAATCAATATGAAAAAAAACTCTTCCTGTTCACCTCTTAAAACCCAAAAACACACCGCAGTAGCACCCTAAACTAAAACTACCAATGGGTTCCTTGTTTTCCTTTCTGAACAATTCAAAGGTCCCTCTTTATCTCCCCACACATCCACCAACCACTGGAACACATCTCCAAAGTTCTGCTGGGCCAGCTCAGCTTCCCCTCAGAAGAAGTGCCGCCACCTGCGAGATGAAGGAGCCTTTTGAGAGGCAGCTGGCATCGTGATTGGACTGTACTTTGGTCTGTTCCAGTCCAGCTTCAGCTCCAGAGACGGCAGGTGGGACGAGTCAACGGAGGCCGGGTGGACGAAGGCATGCAGCTAAGTACAATCCAGAAAACAACAGAGGAGGAATGCAGCGGTGCAGGGCCAGAACAAGCAGAGTAGCATGGTATGTCTCTTAGAAAACATCATAGTATAACCTTTGGTATGAAAAAACGACATCATATACATCGTATATTGTACAAATAACAAGTCAAAGGAACGGGACATACATTGTAGAATTGTATTAATTGTGGGCTGACTGATTTACTGATTATCAATATTTTATTTTTTATCGATTTATGGTAATAAATAAATTTAAAAATGGCGCTACTTCGGCTCTGAACCTTTATCTACCTGTGGTCGCTCTGTCTTCTGGAGTGATTTGATTGGTTATACCTCACGAATAAAATTTCTTTCACTTAACATCTGTAAACAAAACAAAAATGTATCAACAAAGTTTTCTGTTAGAGTTTGTGTTCTTCTAAGTTTAACTCCAGGATTTTAAATACTTTCATTTACTGCAAATGAATATACAAATTAATATACTCCAAATGCCTCACTAATAATCATTATCAGCCTTAAAAACCCACAAAACACCCCTTTATACTCGACCACACTTATTATAGTCCGGTTCCCCTTCTATAAATCTGCTTGGAATCTTCCACTTCCTGTTTGTCAAAGTGGCCTTCTACCTGGACAGGTTTTGTTGGAGCTCATGCAACAAACATTTTGGGTAACTGCACTTTAATATGGATGGATGACACTGAATTAGAGTCTGTATTAATGAGACTGAGTTAAGATGTGAAGCTCTGTCATTCAGTAGGAAATTATTTCTCAGAATTCACAGGAGAAAAGTCTGAAATGTTTGCTAGGTTCGCGTCCCACATGTTCTTTGGCTCAGCTAAAGCTAACTCTCTCCAACTTCTGGATCTCTTGAGTTGCTTGTTGTTAAAATATCTTGCTAGAGGTGCTGAAGCTCAGAAAGTCTGAGATGTTTGTTCAAAATAAGCTCATTCTCAAGTCTGATCTGAACTGTCCTCTTTTGTCTGAACTTTCCCTAAACTTAGGAGTTAATGACAGAGCAGCACATCCAGACTCAGTCTCATTTATGTAGAGATTAAACTTCAGTGTCATTCATTGATGGTAAAGTGCAGTTTTTCAAATGTTTGTTGCACATGCTCCCGACCAAACCAGTCCAGGTGGAAGACGATGTGAAGAGAAAGCTCCAGAAGATGAATATCACACATTTACGTTGGAAATAAATGTCCTTTAATTAGACATTGTCATGCAAAAGTTGGATTTCCCTTTAATGATGTTCAAATCTTTGAGTGTTTTGATGATGTTGGTTTCTAAATGTTTTCTGACACTCGGCCCCAAAGATTAAAACCTTCTACGGCTCACAAGCTGCAACAATTCACACATTATCAACTATCTTTCTGACTAAACTAAGATAAACAAGTGAAAAACTGTCTGATTCTTGCATCGTGAATGTCAATCTTTTTGGTTTTTATGACAGTAAAATGAATATATTTGGGTGTGACATTTTATAAACCAAAACAAGAAATGAATTACTGGAGGAAACAATCAACAGATTAATGGTCAAAGAAAATGTGTTTTCCAACATATATGGCTGAATTACTCCAACATTACAAGATACATACAATTTTAATTCAATTTTATTTATATAACGCCAATTACAGGTCAAATTGTCTCAAGACGCTTTATTTTTATATATTTTTTTATCATATTTAAAATATGACAAAGTAAGAAATTTAAACCTCTTGACTAATCCAACTTATTATTTGGTTTTTAAGAGACTAATCGACAATTAAAATAACTTTCTCCACTAAAACTAATAAACATGAGGTCAAATAGAAGGAACAGTTTTAAATACTGTCCCACGATGACAAGAATAAAGTTTCTCAACAAAAACTGAATGTGCTGGTGGATTCCATTAAAGTCCTAATAAATGATAATAAAGTGTGATACTAAAGGTCTGTGGTGCTAAAAATGTCAAAGTAAAGATATCAAGTTGAACATCTGGATGGAATTTTATAAAAGTTGACGTCCCTTCATTTCTCTGGAGCCGACTCCATGGATTTTATGGATGGTGGTTAAAGACCTGCTCTTCTCGTGGTCTTCCTTCTAGTCACTGTAAAAAAGTCAGTCCATCCTGGCCGATTTCAACACCTCTTCATGACAACTTGTTCTGCCTCCGACCTGGTGGAAACTCCAGAAACTCGGGAAAACCTGTGGCGACTCGAGGAACTCGTGGAGACTCGAAGAACTCGTCGGGCGGGGGAAGGTGTGGTGGGTGGTGGGGGGAGGTGGGGGAGTAGAGGGGGGAGGCCGCCACCCACCTCCCCGCCTACTCTCCGCCCTGACTCCACCCTGACTCCGCCTTGCTCCGCCTTGGCTCCACCCATGTGGTGACTTCAGCAACTACGATGTCAAAGGGAGGACGAATTTATTTCTTTTTATATGATCTGTAGCTCAGTGAGTTAAGGATTTGCCTATGGAGCTGCAGGTTGCCGGTTCAAGACCAGACACTTCTTAAATTTTCTCAAAATTCTGACAAAGACAAAGAAAGAAAACTGCCGCTGGCCGGTCTTGAACCGGCGACCTTCCAATCTGTAGTCTATCCTCTTATCCTCCTGAGCTACTCGCTCAGATACAAATTTTAGTTTTTTTTGCGCATTTATCATCTATTTTTCAGCGTTTTCGAGTTTTTTTTTAATTCGAGTCTCGACTCGACCGTTTTTCTCAGGAGGTTGGACTTCGGCCTTTGTGCTGGAGGGTGGAACCCTCAGTTCCAAGGCTTTCCAAAGCCTCCAGACCTCCCGAGTCCTCAGGACCTGAGCTTTCACACAGTCTGAGCGCTGAAATTTTCTAAGTCCCACAGTAGTTCTCTGTTAGATTTAACTTTCAGACAGCCCAAGGACTGATATCTTCTAAGTTCCTGAGTAGATCTCTGTTAGTTTGAACCTTTCCTCAGTCTGAGGACTGAAATCCTTAAAGTTCTTGAGTAGTTCTCTGTTAGTTTGAACCTTTTGACAGTCTGAGGACTGAAAACCTAAAAGTTCTTGAGCAGTTCTCTGTTAGTTTGAACCTTCAGACAGTCTGAGGACTGAAATCTTAAAAGTTTCTCAGTACTTCTCTGTTAGTTTGAACTTTCTGGTTAACAGAAGCCTTAAAACTTGTGACCATGAGTCTTGATTTCACATTTAGATCATCCATCTGAGTTCTTCTGAGACCTTCACCTGTGGGTTTTTTAGAAATCCTCAACAAATTTTGATTCTCTTCACTGAACAGTGAAGTTTGTCAAGATCAGAAGGTAACATTAGTTTGATAAATGCCTTCAAATACTAGTAGACTTTATCTGGAAAGCAGTTTTCTTAACTGAGTTCTTAGTAAATCTGTCCACAATCAAACCAAGAACATAGAAAGAGGAAATGTTTGAAGAAACAACTTGATGTTTTCATTTCAGACTAGAAAACGCTTTAAGACTTTTATTTGTTTTTGATTGTTTTATTGTCTCTTCTGTTTAATTTGATCTTCTAAAGTCTAACTGGTGTCTTTTCAAATGTTTTGTCTTTAGTTTGATTCTTCTTAAATGTTTAGTTTTGCTCTTTTCTCAACTTTTGTTCTTTTCTAATGTCTGATTTGATTTCGAAATGTTTTATCTTTTTAATGTTTGTTGTTTTTTCAAATGTTTTATCGGCTTGTTTGAAAAATTTCCTTTTCTTTCCCACTGTTTAATTTTTTGATTAAATCTTTAAGGTTTATCTTTTTAAATGTTTTACCACCTTTTAATGTTTAATTTTCTTTTTAAATGCTTCATTGTATTTTCTGTTTAATTCCAATTTAAACTTTTATTGTCTCTAAGATTTAATTTTCTAATCAAACATTTAATTTTTTAATTAAATGTTTTGTCTTTTTAAAGGTTTAATAATCTAAATGTTTTGTATTTTTATTCTTGTTTTATTGTTTTTAAATGTTTAATTATCTAAAATATTTCCTCTTTAATGTTTCATAGTTTTGTTGAAAAAATTTTGTTTAATTTCATAAATACATGTTTTGTATCTTCTGTTTAATTATCTAATTAAATGTTTCATTTAATATAATTTAATTGTATTTAATGTTTAATTTTCTTTTTAAAAGTTTTATTGTATTAAATGCTTTTTTCCTTTGATTTAATTGCTTTTTTAAACGTAGTTTATTTCTTTAATCTTTTTTTCTGTCAAGATTTTAACCCCAACCCTAAAAATGAAACAAACCCTTAAATCATAATGAAAATACTTCTGTTGTCACAATCATGAATTAGTCAATTATTCAGTTTATCAATTCCACTTTATTTATTTAGCACCATTCACACAGATGACAAAACTAAACAAGCAAAGAGAAAAAACTATGCTAAAACTATGATTAAAACTCAATAACATTCAAAAAAAAAAAAAGATTTAACATAAAATCTGTTGTGTCCAGGAGATGGAGGGAGTTTATTGAAGTCTTCTTGGGCTCACATGGTAAATCATTTAAAATAGAGACTTGATGTTCAGTCTAAGGAAACTGGAAACTGCAGAGCGACAGCAGAACCAACAATATCTCCTGTTTTCTCCTTTAATGAGTCAACTCTTCTTGTGCTTTCAGACCAAAGAACTACAGATTCCTCACAACCTGCTCAAACTCTTGGTACAGGACATCACCACACGGGTCAAGAAGGTTTCCGTCTCATTTCTACTCTGAAGTTCACCTTCTCCTGCTCAAACTGCTGACAAATGTTTCTGCTGCTCTAAAGTCTGATCTCCAGAACTTCCTAAAAACTCTCAAAGTCTCTTCTGCTGCAGGTTGCTTTGTGGAACTGTGCCAGAAAACCTCACTAAACCACATGGAGGGGCCTCAAGATAGTCGTCCAAATGAGACCATACAAAAACCAAACTAGCACAACCCAAACGCTAAAGTCTCCTGCAGTCTACCAGAGAACCTCTTTAAACAGAGAATCAGGACAGGAGCTCTTACCTTCTGGACAACCAACAGTGGTTCACAAACAGGAATACAGAATGTGTCTGACCAAAAACCTCTGAAGACTCACTGCAGCCAAGATAAAGACACAGCTGCACCAAATCCACTAATCACTGCACACATTAGCACCATGTGCTAACTGTGGCTAAAGAACCACATTTACCAAGACAACTATCTGCTACAAAGCCCTAAAACACACCAAGAAACACAGTAAAGACGATTTTATTGCTGGAAGCTGCAAGCCAACGCCTAAAGAACAAACTAAAGCAACGGAGCCAAACCCAATTCATTGGTGAAGAGAAGCAGAGGAAATGTTTGTCTGCAGCTAAATAAAGCAGGAAGACACTGAGCTGCTCAGGTGTTCCTGATAACACCAAGCAGCCACCTGGACAGCCAATAGGAACACAGCTTACTGTAAGTCCAGAGGGCTGGGTTACTGAAGGACATTTAGTTTAAAGTTGAAGCAGAAAGTTAACAAAGAAAGTTGAAAACCACCTTCTGATACCTGAAATCTCACACAAAGTTTTCACACAAAGAATGCCTGAACATGTCAAACTGGTTCCATAGTAGAACCATCATTGTAAAAACGTCATAGTATGGTGCGTTGCTCAAAAAATATTATGACCCGGCTGTCTAGGGTTGCCGAGGAGCAACACAAAAACAGGACAAACGCTGGTTTCCAGGGGGTTAGGCGGGTATTTATTTGAAAGAGTACGTTTACAACACAACATGTGAGCAGAAAAATCACAAAGTCTGTCTTTAGTTCAGCTGAAAATATTAGTTTTTGTCTTTTTTATTGACCAAACTTTTCAGGAAGTAGATGAAGAATAATTAAAGCTCTCATGTAGAAGTCCAACTTATTTTGGATCCTTGTGGAGCGTTTAATCTTTGAGTTTGTACAGCTGTTGAGTTTTTAGAGTCACATGTATTGTTTTGACATTTAATAACCAAGTCCTGAAATAAAATTACAGTTGTAGATTTCTGTCATTTAGTCTGGACTAAACAAATAACAGCAGCATAAATCTCAAACGTTATGAGGAGTCTGAATTGAGGTTTCTCTCTTGATAATGATCCAAACATGAAATTTAGGTTGGTTTAAAGGAATATTCCACCTTAAATCTTTGAATGTTGACCTAAAAGGTTGGTTTCAGGGAGTATTCCACCTACAAGGTTCTCAAACATCCACCTTCAAGGAACATTCCACCAAAAATCCTTGGACATGAACCTAAAATGTTGGTTTAACCGAGTATTCCATCCAAAATCCTCAAAGACACATGAGGGGCTGGTTAAAAGGAATATTCCACCTAAAACCGCAAATATAGACCGCAAAGGGCGGTTTAGAAAAAATCCTTCAATGTAGACCAAAAAAGTTAGTATGGAGGAATATTCCACCTGAAATGTAGACCTGAGAAGTTGGTTTGGAAGAATATACCATCCTAAACATTCTTAAATGTAGACTAAAAGACGGTTTGGGAGAAAATTCCATCTAAAATCCTCCAATGTAGACCTAAAAGGTGAGTTTAATGGTATATTCCACCTAAAATTCACTACTGTAGACCTTGGAGGTTGGTCTGATGGTATATTCCACCCAACATCCTTGAACATTCACTTTAAAAGTTCATTCAAAGGAATATTCCACCTAAAATCCTTCAATGTAGACCAAAAAATCTTGGTGCAAAGGAGTATTCCACCTTAAATGTAGACCTAAAGGATGGTTTGGAGTAATATTCTACTCTAAAATCTTCTAATGTAGACCTAAAAGGTTGATCTGATGGTATAGTCTACCCAACATCCTGGAACATTTACCTAAAAGGTTGGTTTAATGGTATATTCCCAGAAGAACCCTTGAACATTGGGCTTATTGATATATTCCACCCAAGTTTGGGGTCACCCAGGCACTTTCATGTTTCCATGAAAACTCACTTTTCATGTGCTAACATAACTGCACAAGGGTTTTCTAATCATCAATTAGTCTTTCAACACCATTAGCTAACACAACGTAGCATTAGAACACAGGAGTGATGGTTGCTGGAAATGGGAATCAAACGCCAGCCGTCAGGGCACAAAATGTGATCTTTATTCAAGAACAGCATCAAATAGGGTCATTGTTACACGTCAGGGAACCATCTGCACAAAGTTTGAGGGTTATTAATAAAATGATCTGAACATCATGTCTTTAATGGCAATGCGTTTTATGAAAGAAAACTGCCTCCGAGTCAGTGCTGTGGCTTCTCCTGTCACTCAAGTAACCTGGAGTTGCTTTTTCTTTCAATTTAAAGAAGTCCTTTGTAACCTCAGAAACAAATATTGTCAAAGGTCAAGCTCCAAGTGAGGATTTTTCTGATTTAGTGTCAGAAATGATAGATTTCTAATCAAATCCCAAATATTTCAAAGGGGTTTAGTCTAACAGCAGGTTCAAAAAAGGTTCAGGAGCAGGAAATGAGACCGCAGTCAGATAGACATTTTAGCAATGCTTTATTTACAACAAGATGATAAATACAAGAACTGGAAATAGAACTCCAACTCAGGAACTAAACTAAGCCAAGAAAACCAGAAACCATCTAGTGGTACAGAGGATTACTACACAAGGATGAGACCTTAAACTACGGTTAACCCACGTATGGTATAACCAAGGCAGGAGAACAACTGAAAATACAAAAACCCTAACCAGCCGAGACTCTAACTAATCCTGAACAGAAATCCCCAGACTAAAAATTATTTTATGCAGAATATAAAACAAATAATATTAAGTACAGAACGCAGATTGTAAACTTCAACGTACCAAATGTTATACCAGGGCTTGGAAACTTAACTGACAAGTAGGAATTCAGTCCTTGGCCTGGCTTTTCTCAGCTCTCTCCCTTTTCAGGAACTCAACACGTGGAAGGTTGTTGGCATCCAAGAGTTCGTAGAAGGTAGGCATTTCTCCCAGAGTGTTCCATCCAGATGAAGCCTGTGTTTCCCAGGACGAAGCTGGCAAGAGGTGGAATCCTCCGTCAGAACAGAATCCAAGGCAGAGGGGAGGACCAGCAGGCTAGAAGATCCCAGAACCAGCAGGTAGGAGTCAGCTTCACTAAACACAGAAAACAGGATTAATAAAAGTCCAAAAGGCTGGTGGCAAAGACAGTTCTACTCCCCATACTGACTGGAGAATAGACAACGGTCCAGCTTCAAATGACAGGTGCAGTCTGCTTTTATGGAGACACCCAAGGACCAGTTACTCAGCTCCCACCTGCAGCTCATCTGCTGATTATCATGCAACACACCTGCTGCCAGCTTCACCACCAACACACCTAGGAGAGAGAGAGAGAGAGAGAGAGAGAGAGCGGGGCCGAGGGAGGAGAGAGCACTTCCACGGCCCACAGCCTTAAGCTGTGGCTGTGACATTTAGTAGAAGAAATGTTTTCCTCATTTGTTAAAATCCGTTGAAAAATACACTACCGTTCAAAAGTTTGGGGTCACCCAGGCAATTTCATGTTTTCCATGAAAACTCACACTTTTATCCATGTGCTAACATAACTGCGCAAGGGTTTTCTAATCATCTATTAGCCTTTCAACACCGTTAGCTAACACAATGTAGCATTAGAACACAGGAGTGATGGTTGCTGGAAATGTTCCTCTGTACCCCTATGGAGATATTCCATTAAAAATCTGCCATTTCCAGCTAGAATAGTCATTTACCACATTAACTATGTTTAGACTGGATTTCTGATTAATTTAATGTTAGCTTCATAGAAAAAAAATGCTTTTCTTTCAAAAATAAGGACATTTATAAGTAAATTTTGAACAGTAGTGTATTTCAATTCTAGTTGAACAAATAAACACGGAGAAGAATAGGTCTGCTATAAAAATAAGCTTAGAAATTTTTCCACTTGAACCTTGTGGTGTAACATTTTCTGTACAAAACATGCAAGTGTTGTGCTTTATAGCTGTTTATGATTTCAACTTGGACTTTAACACACAGTGCAAGTAAAATAACCTGTGTTCATTCTCATGGAAACCACAATAACACTACAGAAATGAAAATACAAAAAAATACTCAGCATTGATTGTGATGCACAAGGAGAAAAAACTACAACTGGTTGAAAACAATTGTAGCTCTGGTTTGCCTTCAATCAGCTCTTGACCTTTCTTGTGAAAGATTTTACATCTGTAAGTGATTTGATTTTGATGGACAATGTGTTCCAGAGTTGCTAGAGCCTGATGGAGAAAGCCCATCACCTAAATTAAGATCTAAGATGTGGTATTTTACAGAACCCCTGTGGGTAAACAAATTTGAAAACTCATTTGAGAAAACAAATGTGAATGATGCTTTCAGAGCGAAGGAGATTATATCTTTTCAGGATGTGACAGTGATGCCACCGGACAGGCTTTTTGTCCGTGGGTTTCGGGGCCTGATTGGATAAGGATGCTCTGATGATCTGATTGCTGCTGATGATGCTTGAGGCTGATATGAAAAAATATCACAGTGCAAGCTAACTGAGCTGGCGCTGTGTGTATATGATTAATAAAATTAGACAAATGAAAAGTAGATCTGTGCTCTTTTTAAAATCTTCACATGATCATTAAATTTGAATTGTGGATCTAAACAATTGAATTTCTTGTATTGTTTTATTGTTTCATTCCATATTCTGGATTTGAAACATTCAAGTGAAACTAAAAAAGCAGTAAAGCTTGCTTTTCTAAAATATTTAGTTCATTCTGGCTAGGAATCGCTTTCTGACACTTGCGCCTTTTGTTGTTGTTTTTTACAAACGCGTTTGAGAAGTGTCGAGCAGGGCGCGTCGTTTTTGGGACCTCCAGCTTGCCGTACAAAAACAATAATGGCGTCTTCTGCGGATGTTCACGTCCGAATTTGCGGACAAGAAATTATAAAATATGATCTTGAAATTAAAGCTCTCGTTCAGGTAAGGACTGCAGACTTTCGGGTTTTTTACTGATTTATTTTTCGCTCTTGCCGAACTGTCGATGTTGTTCCGGCTTTAAATAAACAGCAGATCTGAAAGTTGTGCTAAAGTGAAGCTAACGTTAGCCGCAAAACAGACAGAAGGTTTATCATACTCAGACTGATTTTGTTAATTTAATGTACTATCAATCAACACATGTTTTAATAGCCGACTTGTCATTTAAAATATGTATTTTTATGCCTAAATGTTGTGTCTCCAGCTGCTAAGGTGTGAATGTTTGCAGCGTCCAGACAAAACAAGTCATTTGATTTAATCAGCTTTGGCTTTCAGAAGTTAGGATGAGATTTTGTTCCCCATTTTATTGGCCAAGAAATATAATATTGTTATTTGAAAATATTTCCTCCACATTCTTTGTTTACTGCAGTGATATATTATTCAGGCCAAGTAGTATAAGAAATATCAGTATATCAAATTAAATGAATGACTGTTTATTGTTTGTTTTCCTTTTTTTGTTTTGTTTTTACAATAAATTTCACACTGAATCATCGTCAGTGCTCACCTTTACCTCTCTGCATTTATCACCAGACAACACAAATACAACTTATAAGAAAAATTTTTGTCTTGATATGCCATTTAACTAATAATTTAATGAGCCCATAGTTGATGTTTACTTTCCTAGTGTGTACAACGTATGCACAAAATAATGGGGACTCAATGTTTTTGATCGTCTAGTGTGAACTTTGACTTTTTAGTGTTAATGCAACATATTTTTAAATGTAAAGATAAAAAAAGATGCTGTGATTATTTAACCATTATGATAAAAGTCTAAAAGAAAAATGTTGAATGTCTGCTGTGTAGACTTTGTTAACAAACCAACATGTGGTCTAATAATTATTTCCAAAGCTGTATAGTCAGAATTATGTACAGTATTACATATAACTCTGTGTTTGTGTGTTGTCTGTAGGACATCAGGGATTGTCCTGGACCTCAGTCTGCTCTCTTGGAGCTCAACTCTCAGGTCAAACAGAAGTTCAACAAGCTGAGGCTCAGAATACAGGTATATAATAATTATCAGAATAATACCTCAGTCACACATTTACATACATCGGACACATTTCTTGACTAAAACTGAAACTGTGTCCTTGTCAGGATCTGGAGCAGATGGCTAAAGAACAAGACAGAGAGTCGGACAAACTGGCCATCCAGGCGGAGACTGAGAGCCAGCGACGGCAAATGCTGAGGTGTCTGAACACATGCATGTGAAAAATAAACTGTGTGAAAGAAATCATTCTGTTTCTCTTAAATTATTGACTTTATTCATATTATTAATCCCAACAAAATTTCTTTGAGTTATAATTTGGTGCTGAATGTTGCGTAGTAATTATGATGGCAGTAACATCAAAATCTACACAGATCAAATGTTCTAGTTATCCTGAAAAACAAAATATGCAGTGCGTTCATATCTGTAGCTAATAAACCTTTAAGAGGCAGGAAAAAATCAAGTGTGCACTGTTTTGAGCCTATGATTGACCTAAATCAGAAACTGCACTTGTCCTAAGTTTGTTTCTATGTTGTCTTTTCTGTGGATTCCAGTAACCAGACGGCGTGGAGGAAAGCTAATCTTGCTTGTAAACTTGCCATAGACAACATGGAGAAGGACGAGCTGCTGCATGGCGGAGAAAACCAGAGCACCAGGCAGAGGTTAGTAGTTCATCTGAGGCTCTACTCTGGTGCTGCAATGAGTTAAAGAGCTTCAGATCAAGTTTGGAGCTATAGTTCTGAGGTTTGGGGGCTTTGGGAGATAATTAACACTGTTATAGGAGTTGGTTAGCTGTGGCAGAGCCTTTTTTAAAAAATATAATTTCTTTACACTTTAGGAAATAGTCTCCCTAAAAATGATGCTGAATTAGTTATTAACACTTTTATTCTGCAGCAAAACCACGAATGTACAGACAATTATTTTTTAGTGGTGGGACGCCATTAAAACAATGTATCCAATTAATTAGATGCTTGGTAATTAATCACAATTAATTACATTTTTGTCAAATAGTAATATGTGACACAATATGCAAAGTTTTCAAATAAATTTTGGTTGATGACTGAATCAATGAATAGACATATACATGAACTTTAACTCTATATTACCACTTCTATCATATTTAATACATGAGTTTCTGAGACTACTATCTCATCAAAATGACGAATAGTTAAATAAATAGGACAAAACTAGTTTCTATTTCTAAAATCAACATTTTGCTGTTTTACTTAACTGGAAACTGTGCATCACCTGCTTTGCTTTGTGTGTATTTTTCTCAGGAAGGCGACTAAAGAAAGTCTAGTAGAAACCAACAGCAACATCACAGAGAGTCTGATGTCTATCAGCAGGATGATGGCTGAACAGGTGAAGCAGAGTGAGGACACCATCGGCACGCTGGGTAAAAAAACAAACTCTACTTCGTCTGTATATTTATGTGCATTCGTCATGGTTATAGTTTGTATAATTAACCTCTGAACCCGAAGCAGTTTATTTGTATTTTGAGAAGCAGAATAAAGTGATTTTGATAAAATACCACGATTTTACACTTCAAAGGCAAAGTTCAGAATCCAATTTCAGCCTCTGATCAATTGTGCAATTTTGGCGATTTCCTTTGTTTTTAAAAAAAATACAACATGCCTTTGTAACCTGCCACTAGATTTTAGGGTTCAGTTGGTTAAAAGTACAGTGATCCCTCGAAAATACGCGAAATAGCCACCATATTTATTTTATTATATATATATTTTAAGGCTTTACAAACCCTCCCTGTGCACTTCCTGTGCTCTTAAACACTTTCTACACTCTTAAACTTACGTCATTTTAACAACATATAAAATTCTATACTGGTACTCACCAGTGAATATACTACAACTTAAATGATGAAGATGATGGTGAATTAGCTGTGCAGTACTGATGACAATGAGATTAATGTACTGCACGATTTAATATTATTTTAATGTTTTATTATTTAGTTTAAAAAATTTTAGACTAGAAAATACTTATTTTACAGCAAAAATAATTAAAATAATACCGCAAAATCCCATGATATAGGGAAAAATCCACGATACCAAATAGTTTAAAAATCTATGATACAGTGAGACCATGAAAAGTGAACTGTGATATGGTGAGGGACCACTATAAGTCCAGTTATGCGTCACCTTCTCCTGGGAACACTTTCTAACCCATGTGCTTCCTCCTCCTCCTCCTCCTCCCCAGCCACCTCCTCCAGGACGGTGCTGGAAACCAATGAGGAGTTTAAGAACATGACTGGAACCATCCACCTGGGGAGGAAGCTGATCCTCAAGTACAACCGGCGGGAGCTAACGGACAAGCTGCTCATCTTCCTGGCTCTGGCTCTCTTCCTCGCTACTGTCCTTTACATCCTCAAGAAACGCCTCTTTCCCTTCATTTAGCCGAGCAGCTAAACGCGGCGGATCACTGCATTTTCTCTCAGAGGCAAGAACTGACTTACAAGACGTTTTCACGGGGAGGAGGTACGGAGGAGAAGCAGGGTCCACATGGGGTGTTATAGAGAAGGACTGGGGCACATAGAGGGGAAAACCTTTCACTGTGTATGCACAGTAATGCAATATGTGGGTTTGTAAAGTCATTTGGGAAAGTTGTTTGTGATCAACTCAAACAGGGATCCTTCAGCTGAAGTGGACGGAGCACATTGACTAAACCTGGCATCAGAGGTTGTAGGTAAAAGGTTTAAAGCCTCAGCATGCTTCAAACAAACATTGTGTTGTTAGAAGCTGCTGTCAGCACCTCTTTGTGGAAGCTAAATGCTCAGAATCTGTTGCTTTCGAATGACAGTGTTGTCTTGATGGCAGCATTTGTAGTAATTAGGGTAAGAGTTCACGCTGTCAGATAAAACATGAAGGAAGTAGGAATCGAGATCTTTGAGAGAAGCTCAGATTGTGCCGACTTCTGTTCTGCCCTTTGCCGTTGGATTGTTGGTTCAGGAAAAACGCTTTGAAGCATTCTGAGGCTTTAATACTTCAGAACTAACCAGTGTCAAGGATACCGTATGCAATAACTTCCATCATGTTCACTTCTTGTCAGGTTAATATGCATTTGTACGCGAGTTGAAAAGAGAAAGTATGTTTGTTTGTCTGCTCTCGGTGGCTTTTCCAAAGACGTTGTTGTTACAGTCATTGATGAGTTTAACTTGTGCCTTTCTTTAGTCCAGTCAGGCTGCATCTGCATGAATATGTTCTCATTTTGAAATGCGGAACTTCTGCTGTGCTTTATGTTATTTTCACACTACCGTGGTATTTTAGGAAACCTAAAATGGAGACTTTTGGAAATGCTACTGATCTAGTTTTAGTCTGGACTGGCAGAAACAGAGACTTTAGGAAATGAAGACGCAAACACTGGATGTTTCTTCATGACTGGGTCTTACTGTCAGGCTTGGCAGACATCAGCTTTGACTGCCGGGTGTTAAATCAACACAGATTTAGGCTGCAGGCGTGTCTGACTTTGTTGTCGATGCGAGCAGCTGTTGTACTGTTAACAAAGTCTGTGGATTTAGTTTTCACCACTGATGTTCTTTGTCTTATTGTTTACAAATAAACAACCAACACACTGCTCTGTAAATGTTCAGGGAATATGCGCTTTTAGGCATGTAAATATGCACGAAGTTCCTTTCTGTTACTTTAGAATGAGAACGTATTGGTGCAGATGTAGCCTCAGACATCCAGACTACTGAGTCAGATTGTATGAATGCTGAACACAAAGTCTGTTTGATCAAAACTGAATGTTTCAAGAATACCGAGGGATCCGTTGTTGTGCATCAGACGTCCCAGTAGATGTCAAAGTACCCAACATATCACTACGCGAGATGCAACACTGTGAATTTGTGAAGAACTCTTCAACTGGCCAGAACTGACTTTAAGAACAAACATCTCCAGCGACGTCATTGTAGTTTAATTCATTTCAATTAAAACTACTTACAACCGAGTTTTTAAGATTCATTTAAATAACAATAAAAACTTACAAAACACCTCGAAACCCGGGGTCTGTATGAAATGTGATTGTTCAAGTGGAACATTAGAAAATACATATTTATAACACGACCAAAGAGTGCTTCCCTTCCTGCAGACTGTCCACAACGTAGCACCTGATAGTGTGTCAGCTAGACTGTGCACAATATAACAATCCTCATAAATACAAAAACAGACTTAAATAGGTAGAATTCTGACTTGGAGCCATCAGCTGCACTTGAGTTACAGACATATTCCCTGCAGTATTGACTGGCGTGTGACCGTTCCTGTTGCTGAAGGACGGAGCCACTCTGGTTGACTGTGATGTTGAGGTGAGGTAGATAATTGGTTTTCATCCTTGTACAAAGTTAAGAAAACTATCAACATTCAGAACACAAATATCCAACAAAATGAATAAGTTATGCTGCACTGCTTTCATCAGCAACACCACACTGAATACTACCACTACTTTTACTCGTTCTACTGCTAGTATAATAGTAACAAATCTTTGTGTGTACCCTGTCTGCACTTCTGTGTGACTCATCTTCATGTCTAAGAAGAGGTGATGTTGGATTTCTCAGGCACACTGAGACCAGATTCAGTGGCGTTGTCGATCTGCCGGCTCCTGTCCTCTGGTTGGGCTTCTCCGGTCGGCTGCTGCTGCTGAGCGGTGGTCGGCCACGGCACGGTGGGCGGCGGGGCGGTGGTCTGCTGCAGAGACTGGCTGAGAGGACAGATGCTGCCGAAGCTGCCACACAGCGCCCCCCAGTGCTGCTCACACTGACCATGCAGCCGCCGTCCCACCCACGTCCTCACCTCGTCGCCACACTTCAGCAGGAAGTTCATGAGCTCCACGTACGGCCTGGAAGGAGGTGGACGCATCACACTGTTCACTGTCCATACAGTGTTAAGGTACATTCAGAAAAATGGCCTCCAAGAGTGAGTAAATGACTTTAATTGAACAGCAGACACTGGGGCAGCTTTAGGATAACAGCATCCTCTCAACTCAGCTGCTTTAACACGTCAATCATTAGTGTTTTCTACTGCAGGTTTTTGTTACAGTCAGAAAAGCACAAGTGATAACCTTGTATATTCTCAGGTGACTAATTTACACATTCCTCCACACTGGAAATATTTCTATTACCTTTAGTGATTGATAAACCTTTGATTACACTTACTGCTAATCTGACTTCTAACACTGCTTCTTATTGACCTTGCTACACTTAACACCTACAACTGGCAACACTGTTTATCTGTGAAGAGCAATGCACACCGTCGCTGTTCCCAGTTTTTTTTTTTTTTTTTTTTTTTTTTAAATGGCGGGTTTGGTTTTTGTGAAGTAGTCGCTCTCATGTGTCGTCACTCCCTGTCCAATCAGTGGCCTGCACTCTGTAGACGTCACATTATCGGCTCGACTCAGCTCGCTTGGAACCCCGTGAGTAGCTACTAAAATAGTAGCTGGTACCAGGTACTAGTATTAATGGAAAACCTCACAAGCCGAGTAGGTGCTAGTGGAAAAGTGCCATTCAAAGGCCCCCTTCCCAAAAACCCAGTCTGCTCTGATTGGTCAGCTGGCCTGACAAAATGCAACAATACCGTAACTACAGATTCTGTGGTTGCAGCTGAATCGTCTTTTTTGCTTAAGAAGGTAACTGAGCAAAATGATTTGCAAATATCTAAGTGGCAGCAATGATAAGACCATACTAATCATATACTCTTAGCACCAGGGTTGTCTTTTCCTACATTCTCATGAATTCTCCTAGCGTTAGCCACATTAACGACACAGCATGCTAACACTAAGGACTTTCCTGTTGCTGCGAGGACATCGCTGTCAAAAATAAATGAAATCCACCAGGTCTTAAGTTCCTTAAAGGGCATGAATCCTGCTCATTCTTGGTTTGAGGGCGTGCACAGTGACATAGATAACTGATAGAACAAGACTACAGCCTAGCCTCTAGCCTAGACTACAAACAAAGCAGTTGAGGAGAAGTGTTTTTTCTGGGAGAACAACCCCCTTTGGTGTGGACTTTGCAGACCTTTTACATGTGAAAAAAACACTAAATGAAAGGGAGAAAACAGATCATAATAAGGGCTCTTTAATGATAGGTCTGTTCTCCTCAAGTGTCCCATTAATCCATGAATGAGTCAAGAATACAAGAATCCTGAAACTGAAGTGGATAAAAAAGGATTCATCCATTATTCTGATTATTAGACTTCTTTTCTTTTATGTCTAAATGTGAAGAAGGCCATTGGGATCACAAGGAGGAAAACACTTAACATGTCTCCTGGTGAGGTACACTGTTTCCATCTTTTTTTGTTTGTTTTGTTTTTTTCTTTACAATAAATCCATTGATATGCCTTAATTTAAGAAAAATGAATTCTTTGCGCATACAAACATTTCCAAAACCTTCAAAAAAGACCCTGCACACTATCTAATTTACTAGAATACATTTCTGTGTGCTGTTGCTCTTTCAAAATCTATATACAACTTGTAAAACCTGTAACATTTCACATTTAGTTTGTTTATTCCTGCTCTACTACAGGTCAGTATTGCATCTCAGATTGTTTTCCTTCTCATTGTGCTAAAGCTTGCTACTCATTTGTTAATGTGTGTGTCTCTCTCACCCTGGAGGAAACATCAGGTGGAACTGGACCAGGTTCCCCATGGTGTCCATGTGGTCCTGCAGCGCCAGGCAGAGCTGGTGTTTGGAGTAACACTCCCTCTGGAGCGAGAACACCATCTCTTTCACTGCCGAGCATCTCCGGCTCACGCAGCTGAATCGCTGCCTCAGGCCCAGCGACATGCACCTCAACGCATCCTTTACGAAGGACTTACCCTGAGAGGAAAAGGAGGAGAGTCAGTGGGAGGATCTGAGCTGCCTGTACATTTTATTATTTAAAAAGTGTTATTGTGTTCCATCTTATTGGTTTTATTTATTTATTCTCATATTATTATGACTATTTAATTGCTTGCATTATTAATATTCAACTTTTTTCTTACTACAGTTGATCTATCAGCTTGTCAGTCATCAATTAAGCACTTTGAATTGCTCTAATGCGATATTCAAATAAAAGTTGATGCACTGAATATTGTGCCATCGTAATTAGGGATGTCCGATAATATCAGTGGATCGATGTTGGCATAAAAATGTAAAATCGGTCAATATCGTTATCGGATGTTTTTTTGCCTATCATGAAAACCGATAAAATAATGCCTGGATTTCGCCTGCATTTACAGACGCGCAAATGATGACATCATCAAACTGCATCGTGAAGCGTGTAAACAAGTGTGGCTGCAGTAAGAAGCTTAGGTGCCTGACTAACAATATGTCTATGGTTTGGAATTATTTCCACATATACCGATATCGGCTGATATTGGAATCGGAAATTGAGAGTTGGACAATATCGACATATCAGTTATTGGCAAAAAAAACCCAATATCGGACATCCCTAATCGTAATGTCAAGTTTGGTCTGAAATTGCCATTTTCCTACACCTCTCCACTGTGCTGTTGAATAACACAAAATTTCTGCACTAATAATTCTTTTTTTAAAACATTGTGTTGTTCTCTGTATGTTGGATCAGTGGTCACCTTCTGGAAAACATAACTTGAGTTTTTTTTTCACATCAGTCTTACATACATGCTACTTATAGATTGAAACAGTTTATTGGCTGATGTAATACTCCTGTAAGAGATGACTGGAACCAGAGTCAGTGTTAAGAGGAGCGATGATTGCTAAAGTCCATAACTCCCAGTGTGTATGTTTATTTTTTGGCCACTTGGGGGCAGAGGAGCTTAACTAAAAGCTGAAACACCACATTATTACTGCTTTATAACCATGTTATCACTAACATCATCCAATAGACAGAGAAACCAAAACTAGCATTTATATCAAGTTAAATAATAATCAGAACCCAGCAAGTGTATTCCTTCTGTGTATTCCTCGTACACATCTAGTTCATGCTCTGTGAAATAGGCTTTGTTTAGACTGATTTCTGCAGCTCTGTGTTGGATTTGGGATCAGTTCCAGCAGGGCGACCTGAGACAGTAATATTTGCCAAACACATCTGAGGGAACGGAAAAGAGGTGCCCAGGTAGCTCAACTGGTTGATAGGGTGACTCATAAATGTGACTGTGTCAGAGAAGCAGGTTGGATTCGAGCTTATGGCCATTTACTGCAGGTCTTTCCTGTGTTTCTCTCTACTTTCCTATTGAATAAAACCAACAAAAAGGCCGAAAGAAAAACTTAGAAAAAATGTCATAGTTTAGTATGTCGTCCAAAATGTTGAAAAAAAGGTCACAGTTTAGTATGTATTCCAAAATGTAGTAAAAAATGTCATAGTTTAGTATGTCATCCAAAATGTTGGAAAAAAGGTCATAGTTTAGCATGTCGTCCAAATTGTATAAAAAAATGTCAAAGTTTAGTATGTTGTCCAAAATGTCAAAAAAAGTCATAGTTTAGGATGTCGTCCAAAATATGGGAAAAACGTCATAGTTTAGTATGTCTTCCAAAATATGAGAAAAACGTCATACTTTAGCATGTCGTCCAAAATGTCACCAAAATGTCATAGTTTCGTATGTGGTCCAAAATGTCGCTAAAACGTCAGAGTTTAGTATGTTGTCCAACAAGTGAAAAAGAGGTGCCCAGATAGCCCATGTGGTTGAGAGGGTGATTCATAATAACTGAAAAACACTCCAGAAAGGTTTTCTTTGAAAAAAAAATCATCATGAATTTTGGCGCAAAAAAAACGCCTTACTATACTATGTCGAAAAAAAATACGATTTTTCAAAGATGTTGTAAAAACGTGCCATATGATGAAATGATGTAAAGGAGGCCGTGAAAAACACTCCAGAAAGGTTTTCTTTGAAAAAAAAATCATCATGAATTTTGGCGCAAAAAAAAACGCCTTACTATACTATGTCGAAAAAAAATGCGATTTTTCAAACATGTTGTAAAAACGTGCCATATGATGAAATAATGTAAAGGAGGCCGTGAAAAACACTCCAGAAAGGTTTTCTTTGAAAAAAAAATCATCATGAATTTTGGCGCAAAAAAAACGCCTTACTATACTATGTCGAAAAAAAATGCGATTTTTCAAACATGTTGTAAAAACGTGCCATATGATGAAATGATGTAAAGGAGGCCGTGAAAAACACTCCAGAAAGGTTTTCTTTGAAAAAAAAATCATCATGAATTTTGGCGCAAAAAAAACGCCTTACTATACTATGTCGAAAAAAAATGCGATTTTTCAAACATGTTGTAAAAACGTGCCATATGATGAAATGATGTAAAGGAGGCCGTGAAAAACACTCCAGAAAGGTTTTCTTTGAAAAAAAAATCATCATGAATTTTGGCGCAAAAAAAACGCCTTACTATACTATGTCGAAAAAAAATGCGATTTTTCAAACATGTTGTAAAAACGTGCCATATGATGAAATGATGTAAAGGAGGCCGTGAAAAACACTCCAGAAAGGTTTTCTTTGAAAAAAAAATCATCATGAATTTTGGCGCAAAAAAAACGCCTTACTATACTATGTCGAAAAAAAATGCGATTTTTCAAACATGTTGTAAAAACGTGCCATATGATGAAATGATGTAAAGGAGGCCGTGAAAAACACTCCAGAAAGGTTTTCTTTGAAAAAAAAATCATCATGAATTTTGGCGCAAAAAAAACGCCTTACTATACTATGTCGAAAAAAAATGCGATTTTTCAAACATGTTGTAAAAACGTGCCATATGATGAAATGATGTAAAGGAGGCCGTGAAAAACACTCCAGAAAGGTTTTCTTTGAAAAAAAAATCATCATGAATTTTGGCGCAAAAAAAACGCCTTACTATACTATGTCGAAAAAAAATGCGATTTTTCAAACATGTTGTAAAAACGTGCCATATGATGAAATGATGTAAAGGAGGCCGTGAAAAACACTCCAGAAAGGTTTTCTTTGAAAAAAAAATCATCATGAATTTTGGCGCAAAAAAAACGCCTTACTATACTATGTCGAAAAAAAATGCGATTTTTCAAACATGTTGTAAAAACGTGCCATATGATGAAATGATGTAAAGGAGGCCGTGAAAAACACTCCAGAAAGGTTTTCTTTGAAAAAAAAATCATCATGAATTTTGGCGCAAAAAAAACGCCTTACTATACTATGTCGAAAAAAAATGCGATTTTTCAAACATGTTGTAAAAACGTGCCATATGATGAAATGATGTAAAGGAGGCCGTGAAAAACACTCCAGAAAGGTTTTCTTTGAAAAAAAAATCATCATGAATTTTGGCGCAAAAAAAACGCCTTACTATACTATGTCGAAAAAAAATGCGATTTTTCAAACATGTTGTAAAAACGTGCCATATGATGAAATGATGTAAAGGAGGCCGTGAAAAACACTCCAGAAAGGTTTTCTTTGAAAAAAAAATCATCATGAATTTTGGCGCAAAAAAAACGCCTTACTATACTATGTCGAAAAAAAATGCGATTTTTCAAACATGTTGTAAAAACGTGCCATATGATGAAATGATGTAAAGGAGGCCGTGAAAAACACTCCAGAAAGGTTTTCTTTGAAAAAAAAATCATCATGAATTTTGGCGCAAAAAAAACGCCTTACTATACTATGTCGAAAAAAAATGCGATTTTTCAAACATGTTGTAAAAACGTGCCATATGATGAAATGATGTAAAGGAGGCCGTGAAAAACACTCCAGAAAGGTTTTCTTTGAAAAAAAAATCATCATGAATTTTGGCGCAAAAAAAACGCCTTACTATACTATGTCGAAAAAAAATGCGATTTTTCAAACATGTTGTAAAAACGTGCCATATGATGAAATGATGTAAAGGAGGCCGTGAAAAACACTCCAGAAAGGTTTTCTTTGAAAAAAAAATCATCATGAATTTTGGCGCAAAAAAAACGCCTTACTATACTATGTCGAAAAAAAATGCGATTTTTCAAACATGTTGTAAAAACGTGCCATATGATGAAATGATGTAAAGGAGGCCGTGAAAAACACTCCAGAAAGGTTTTCTTTGAAAAAAAAATCATCATGAATTTTGGCGCAAAAAAAACGCCTTACTATACTATGTCGAAAAAAAATGCGATTTTTCAAACATGTTGTAAAAACGTGCCATATGATGAAATGATGTAAAGGAGGCCGTGAAAAACACTCCAGAAAGGTTTTCTTTGAAAAAAAAATCATCATGAATTTTGGCGCAAAAAAAACGCCTTACTATACTATGTCGAAAAAAAATGCGATTTTTCAAACATGTTGTAAAAACGTGCCATATGATGAAATGATGTAAAGGAGGCCGTGAAAAACACTCCAGAAAGGTTTTCTTTGAAAAAAAAATCATCATGAATTTTGGCGCAAAAAAAACGCCTTACTATACTATGTCGAAAAAAAATGCGATTTTTCAAACATGTTGTAAAAACGTGCCATATGATGAAATGATGTAAAGGAGGCCGTGAAAAACACTCCAGAAAGGTTTTCTTTGAAAAAAAAATCATCATGAATTTTGGCGCAAAAAAAACGCCTTACTATACTATGTCGAAAAAAAATGCGATTTTTCAAACATGTTGTAAAAACGTGCCATATGATGAAATGATGTAAAGGAGGCCGTGAAAAACACTCCAGAAAGGTTTTCTTTGAAAAAAAAATCATCATGAATTTTGGCGCAAAAAAAACGCCTTACTATACTATGTCGAAAAAAAATGCGATTTTTCAAACATGTTGTAAAAACGTGCCATATGATGAAATGATGTAAAGGAGGCCGTGAAAAACACTCCAGAAAGGTTTTCTTTGAAAAAAAAATCATCATGAATTTTGGCGCAAAAAAAACGCCTTACTATACTATGTCGAAAAAAAATGCGATTTTTCAAACATGTTGTAAAAACGTGCCATATGATGAAATGATGTAAAGGAGGCCGTGAAAAACACTCCAGAAAGGTTTTCTTTGAAAAAAAAATCATCATGAATTTTGGCGCAAAAAAAACGCCTTACTATACTATGTCGAAAAAAAATGCGATTTTTCAAACATGTTGTAAAAACGTGCCATATGATGAAATGATGTAAAGGAGGCCGTGAAAAACACTCCAGAAAGGTTTTCTTTGAAAAAAAAATCATCATGAATTTTGGCGCAAAAAAAACGCCTTACTATACTATGTCGAAAAAAAATGCGATTTTTCAAACATGTTGTAAAAACGTGCCATATGATGAAATGATGTAAAGGAGGCCGTGAAAAACACTCCAGAAAGGTTTTCTTTGAAAAAAAAATCATCATGAATTTTGGCGCAAAAAAAACGCCTTACTATACTATGTCGAAAAAAAATGCGATTTTTCAAACATGTTGTAAAAACGTGCCATATGATGAAATGATGTAAAGGAGGCCGTGAAAAACACTCCAGAAAGGTTTTCTTTGAAAAAAAAATCATCATGAATTTTGGCGCAAAAAAAACGCCTTACTATACTATGTCGAAAAAAAATGCGATTTTTCAAACATGTTGTAAAAACGTGCCATATGATGAAATGATGTAAAGGAGGCCGTGAAAAACACTCCAGAAAGGTTTTCTTTGAAAAAAAAATCATCATGAATTTTGGCGCAAAAAAAACGCCTTACTATACTATGTCGAAAAAAAATGCGATTTTTCAAACATGTTGTAAAAACGTGCCATATGATGAAATGATGTAAAGGAGGCCGTGAAAAACACTCCAGAAAGGTTTTCTTTGAAAAAAAAATCATCATGAATTTTGGCGCAAAAAAAACGCCTTACTATACTATGTCGAAAAAAAATGCGATTTTTCAAACATGTTGTAAAAACGTGCCATATGATGAAATGATGTAAAGGAGGCCGTGAAAAACACTCCAGAAAGGTTTTCTTTGAAAAAAAAATCATCATGAATTTTGGCGCAAAAAAAACGCCTTACTATACTATGTCGAAAAAAAATGCGATTTTTCAAACATGTTGTAAAAACGTGCCATATGATGAAATGATGTAAAGGAGGCCGTGAAAAACACTCCAGAAAGGTTTTCTTTGAAAAAAAAATCATCATGAATTTTGGCGCAAAAAAAACGCCTTACTATACTATGTCGAAAAAAAATGCGATTTTTCAAACATGTTGTAAAAACGTGCCATATGATGAAATGATGTAAAGGAGGCCGTGAAAAACACTCCAGAAAGGTTTTCTTTGAAAAAAAAATCATCATGAATTTTGGCGCAAAAAAAACGCCTTACTATACTATGTCGAAAAAAAATGCGATTTTTCAAACATGTTGTAAAAACGTGCCATATGATGAAATGATGTAAAGGAGGCCGTGAAAAACACTCCAGAAAGGTTTTCTTTGAAAAAAAAATCATCATGAATTTTGGCGCAAAAAAAACGCCTTACTATACTATGTCGAAAAAAAATGCGATTTTTCAAACATGTTGTAAAAACGTGCCATATGATGAAATGATGTAAAGGAGGCCGTGAAAAACACTCCAGAAAGGTTTTCTTTGAAAAAAAAATCATCATGAATTTTGGCGCAAAAAAAACGCCTTACTATACTATGTCGAAAAAAAATGCGATTTTTCAAACATGTTGTAAAAACGTGCCATATGATGAAATGATGTAAAGGAGGCCGTGAAAAACACTCCAGAAAGGTTTTCTTTGAAAAAAAAATCATCATGAATTTTGGCGCAAAAAAAACGCCTTACTATACTATGTCGAAAAAAAATGCGATTTTTCAAACATGTTGTAAAAACGTGCCATATGATGAAATGATGTAAAGGAGGCCGTGAAAAACACTCCAGAAAGGTTTTCTTTGAAAAAAAAATCATCATGAATTTTGGCGCAAAAAAAACGCCTTACTATACTATGTCGAAAAAAAATGCGATTTTTCAAACATGTTGTAAAAACGTGCCATATGATGAAATGATGTAAAGGAGGCCGTGAAAAACACTCCAGAAAGGTTTTCTTTGAAAAAAAAATCATCATGAATTTTGGCGCAAAAAAAACGCCTTACTATACTATGTCGAAAAAAAATGCGATTTTTCAAACATGTTGTAAAAACGTGCCATATGATGAAATGATGTAAAGGAGGCCGTGAAAAACACTCCAGAAAGGTTTTCTTTGAAAAAAAAATCATCATGAATTTTGGCGCAAAAAAAACGCCTTACTATACTATGTCGAAAAAAAATGCGATTTTTCAAACATGTTGTAAAAACGTGCCATATGATGAAATGATGTAAAGGAGGCCGTGAAAAACACTCCAGAAAGGTTTTCTTTGAAAAAAAAATCATCATGAATTTTGGCGCAAAAAAAACGCCTTACTATACTATGTCGAAAAAAAATGCGATTTTTCAAACATGTTGTAAAAACGTGCCATATGATGAAATGATGTAAAGGAGGCCGTGAAAAACACTCCAGAAAGGTTTTCTTTGAAAAAAAAATCATCATGAATTTTGGCGCAAAAAAAACGCCTTACTATACTATGTCGAAAAAAAATGCGATTTTTCAAACATGTTGTAAAAACGTGCCATATGATGAAATGATGTAAAGGAGGCCGTGAAAAACACTCCAGAAAGGTTTTCTTTGAAAAAAAAATCATCATGAATTTTGGCGCAAAAAAAACGCCTTACTATACTATGTCGAAAAAAAATGCGATTTTTCAAACATGTTGTAAAAACGTGCCATATGATGAAATGATGTAAAGGAGGCCGTGAAAAACACTCCAGAAAGGTTTTCTTTGAAAAAAAAATCATCATGAATTTTGGCGCAAAAAAAACGCCTTACTATACTATGTCGAAAAAAAATGCCATTTTTCAAACATGTTGTAAAAACGTGCCATATGATGAAATGATGTAAAGGAGGCCGTGAAAAACACTCCAGAAAGGTTTTCTTTGAAAAAAAAATCATCATGAATTTTGGCGCAAAAAAAACGCCTTACTATACTATGTCGAAAAAAAATGCCATTTTTCAAACATGTTGTAAAAACGTGCCATATGATGAAATGATGTAAAGGAGGCCGTGAAAAACACTCCAGAAAGGTTTTCTTTGAAAAAAAATCATCATGAATTTTGGCGCAAAAAAAACGCCTTACTATACTATGTCGAAAAAAAATGCGATTTTTCAAACATGTTGTAAAAACGTGCCATATGATGAAATGATGTAAAGGAGGCCGTGAAAAACACTCCAGAAAGGTTTTCTTTGAAAAAAAAATCATCATGAATTTTGGCGCAAAAAAAACGCCTTACTATACTATGTCGAAAAAAAATGCGATTTTTCAAACATGTTGTAAAAACGTGCCATATGATGAAATGATGTAAAGGAGGCCGTGAAAAACACTCCAGAAAGGTTTTCTTTGAAAAAAAATCATCATGAATTTTGGCGCAAAAAAAACGCCTTACTATACTATGTCGAAAAAAAATGCGATTTTTCAAACATGTTGTAAAAACGTGCCATATGATGAAATAATGTAAAGGAGGCCGTGAAAAACACTCCAGAAAGGTTTTCTTTGAAAAAAAAATCATCATGAATTTTGGCGCAAAAAAAACGCCTTACTATACTATGTCGAAAAAAAATGCGATTTTTCAAACATGTTGTAAAAACGTGCCATATGATGAAATGATGTAAAGGAGGCCGTGAAAAACACTCCAGAAAGGTTTTCTTTGAAAAAAAAATTCATCATGAATTTTGCCGCAAAAAAAACGCCTTACTATACTATGTCGAAAAAAAATGCGATTTTTCAAACATGTTGTAAAAACGTGCCATATGATGAAATAATGTAAAGGAGGCGTGAAAAACACTCCAGAAAGGTTTTCTTTGAAAAAAAAATCATCATGAATTTTGGCGCAAAAAAAACGCCTTACTATACTATGTCGAAAAAAAAATGCGATTTTTCAAACATGTTGTAAAAACGTGCCATATGATGAAATAATGTAAAGGAGGCCGTGAAAAACACTCCAGAAAGGTTTTCTTTGAAAAAAAAATCATCATGAATTCATGTAAATTTACCTCAATAATATGAATGGGGGAGGTGGGGGGACAGCAAGGACCATAAAACACACAGTTTGATACATGCATGATAAGACAGATGATACATGCAAAGTACAACTAACATGGAAACTGATTATAGTTTAATGCTATGGTGTACAGCTCTGGCATTTAATATACGACATATATAGCTGGTGGTAAATTCAAAAATATGTAGATGAGCAAATCAACTGTAGTGAGGGTGATGCAGAGTAGATTGGTGGGAATGGGCAGCTGGAAGCAGTGGGCTGGAGGAAGGTCAGCAGCAGCATCCCACACATGGAGATTAGGCCAGTTGGTGGGAGAACAACCACACATCTGAAGCATCCAGCTCTGGGACCAGGGACATGTGGAGAAAGGACACAGGGAGAAACAGAATGAGTGTAATGCAATAATGGTGTATATATATATATTAAATATAAAGGTAGTTAGAGAAGGGCTCAGTGCATCCAGAGAGGTCCCACAGCAGTCTAGGTCTATAGCAGCAGAACTAGGGGCAGACTAAAGGGACGTCAAGAGGGGAAGTCAGTTGTGCAAATGAAAATTGCAAGGATGTCCAAGGATTTTTGGTGGAATGTTCCTTTAAGGTGGATGTGTGAGGACCTTGTAGGTGGAATACTTCCGGAAACCAACCTTTTAGGTCAACATTCAAAGATTTAAGGTGGAATATTCCTTTAAACTAACCTAAATTTCATGTTTTGATCATTATCAAGTGAGAAACCTCAATCCAGACTCCTCATAATGACATTTGAGATTTATGCTGCTGTTATTTTTTTAGTCCAGACTAAATGACAGAAATCCACAACTGTAGTTTCATTTCAGGACTCGGTTATTAAATGTCAAAACAATCCATGTGACTCTAAAAACTCAACAGCTTTACAAACTCTAAGATTAAACTCTCCACAAGGATCCAAAATAAGTTGGACTTCTACATGAGAGCTTTAATTATTCTTCATCTACTTCCTGAAAAGTTTGGTCAATAAAAAAGACAAAAACTAATATTTTCAGCTGAATAAAGACAGACTTTGTGATTTTTCTGCTCACATGTTGTGTTGTTGTAAACTTACTCTTTCAAATAAATACTCCAGCATTTGTCCTGTTTTTGTGTTGCTCCTCGGCAACCCTAGACAGCCGGGTCGTAATGTTTTTTGAGCAACACACCATACTATGACGTTTTTACAATGATGGTTCTACTATGGAACCAGTTTGACATGTTCAGGCGTTCTTTGTGTGAAAACTCAGAGATTTCAGGTATCAGAAGGTGGTTTTCAACTTTCTTTGTTAACTTTCTGCTTCAACTTTAAACTAAATTTCCTTCACTAAGCCAGCCCTCTGGACTTCCAGGAAGCTGTGTTCCTATTGGCTGTCCAGGTGGCTGCTTGGTGTTATCAGGAACACCTGAGCAGCTCAGTGTCTTCCTGCTTTGTTTAGCTGCAGACAAACATTTCCTCTGCTTCTTCACCACTGAACTGGGTTTGGCTCCGTTGCTTTAGTTTGTTCTTTAGGCGTTGGCTTGCAGCTTCCAGCAGTAAAATCGTCTTTAATGTGTTTCTTGGTGTGTTTTAGGGCTTTGTACTGGATAGTTGTCTTGGTAAATGTGGTTCTTTAGCCACAGTTAGCACATGGTGCTAATGTGTGCAGTGATTAGTGGATTTGGTGCAGCTGAGTGTGTCTTTATCTTGGCTGTAGTGAGTCTTCAGAGGTTTTTGGTCAGACACATTCTGTATTCTTGTTTGAGAACCAGCGTTGGTTGTCCAGAAGGTAAGAGTTCCTGTCCTGATTCTCTGTTCTCAGAGGTTCTCTGGTAGGCTGCAGGAGACTTTAGCGTTTGGGTTGTGCTAGTTTGGTTTTTGTACGGTTTCATTTGGACGACTATCTTGAGGCCCCTCCATGTGGTTTAGTGAGGTTTTCTGGAACAGTTCTACAAAGCAACCTGCAGCAGAAGAGACTTTGAGAGTTTTTAGGAAGTTCTGGAGACCAGACTTTAGAGCAGCAGAAACATTTGTCAGCAGTTTGAGCAGGAGAAGGTGAGCTTCAGAGTAGAAATGAGATGGAAACCTTCTTGACCGTGTGGTGAGGTCCTGTACCAAGAGTTTGAGCAGGTTGTGAAGAGTCTGTAGTTCTTTGGTCTGAAAGCACAAGAAGAGTCAACTCATTAAAGGAGAAAACAGGAGATATTGTTGGTTCTTCTGTCGCTCTGCAGTTTCCAGTTTCCTTAGACTGAATATCAAGTTTATATTTTAAATGATTTCCCATGTGAGCCCAAGAAGACTTCAATAAACTCCCTCCATCCCCTGGACACAACATATTTTAGTATCATGTTAAATCTTTTTTTTTTTAAAATGTTTTTGAGTTTTAATCATAGTTTTAGCATATTTTTTTCTCTTTGCTTGTTTAGTTTTGTCATCTGTGTAAAAGGTGCTAAACAAATAAAGTTGAATTGATAAACTGAATAATTGACTAACTTGTGATTGTGACAACAAAAGTATTTTCATTGTGATTTAAGGGTTTATTTCATTTTTAAGGTTGGGGTTAAAATCTTGACAGAAAAAGATTAAAGAAATAAACTACATAACAAAAAGCAATTAAATCAAAGGGGGGAAAAAATTAATACAATAAAATGTAAAAAAAAAAAATTAAAGATTAAATACAATTAAATTATATTAGACAAAATATTTAATTAGATAATAAGATAAAACATGTAATTATGAAATTAAACAAAATTTTTAAACAAAAATATTAAACATTAAAGATGAAATATTTTAGATAATTAAACATTTAAAAAATACAATTAAACAAGAAGTAAATTTAAAAATACAAACATTTAATTAGATTATTAAACCTTTAAAAAGACAAAACATTTAATTAAAAAATTAAATGTTTAATTAGAAAATTAAATCTTAAAGACAATAAAACTTTAAATAGGAATTAAACAGAAAATACAATGAAGCATTTAAAAAGAAAATTAAACATTAAAAGGTGGTAAAACATTTAAAAAGAAAAACCTTAAAGATTTAATCGAAAAATTAAACATTGGGAAAGAAAGGAAATTTTTCAAACAAGCGATAAAACATTTGAAAAAAACAATTAAACATTAAAAAGACAAAACATTTGAAATCAAATCAGACATTAGAAAAGAATAAAAGGTGAGAAAAGAGCAAAACTAAACATTTAAGAAGAATCAAACTAAAGACAAAACATTTGAAAAGACACCAGTTAAACTTTAGAAGATCAAATTAAACAGAAGAGACAATAAAACGATCAAAAAGAGCAAAAACAGATAAAGGTCTTAAAGCGTTTTCTAGTCTGAAATGAAAACATCAAGTTGTTTCTTCAAACATTTCCTCTTTCTATGTTCTTGGTTTGATTGTGGACAGATTTACTAAGAACTCATTTCAGAAAACTGCTTTCCAGATAAAGTCTACTAGTAGTTGAAGGCATTGATCAAACTAATGTTACCTTCTGATCTCCACAAACTTTACTGTTCAGTGAAGAGAATCAAAGTTTGTTGAGGATTTCTAAAAAACCCACAGGTGAAGGTCTGAGAAGAACTCAGATGGATGGTCTAAATGTGAAATCAAGACTCATGGTCACAAGTTTTAAGGCTTCTGTTAACCAGAAAGTTCAAACTAACAGAGAAGTACTGAGAAACTTTTAAAATTTCAGTCTCTGTTAATAACAGAGCAGTGAAATTTCAGTCTCAGACTGTCTGAAGGTTCAAACTAACAGAGAACTACTCAGGAACTTAGAAGATATCAGTCCTTGGACTGTCTGAAGGTTCAAACTAACAGAGAACTACTGTGGAACTTAGAAGATTTCAGCCC